>KV751347.1:1343454-1384025 GCA_001698575.1 Mola mola
TGGTGAAGAGAGAGCTATTTTTGAGTTTCATTCACAGCCAGAGTTTACAGAAGCTAGTCACTCACTTCCTTCTTGTCTTTAATAATACATTCTACATTACTACACATGAATCCATATTATTGAAGCTGCTCCATCATGTCATAGTGGACAAAATCCCTTTAATTCACCAGAGGGCAGTCTTGCCACACTAAAAATTACACATCCATTCTTTCGGAATAAACCCCATTAATTAAATAAACCTTCCAAACCGCAAGTTTCTGAAAATAAATTCCATGATTTTCATTTATGCCAGAATGCAAATCTCTCACTGTTATTGTAGCTACCCATTAAAGTAACATTTACAATGTTATTGACCACAAACTTATTGTTAGTAGAAATGATTTCTTACGATCATATTTTAAGTATTTCTCTTTATATGTATTGTATGACCAACAAGAATGATTGTTTGCATACGAAGAGATAGAATGAAAACAGAAACATATATATTTCACAAAAATTTTAACTAATAATATGTAAAATACAAATTGGTAGTTATCAATACGTTAGGGAATATTTTATGTAAAGAAGTCTTCCTTTCCTCTTCCCTTCCTCTCTCTTGCTGTCCTGTTGTGAAGGTCTTTATGAAGCACTCTGCAGCAGCTGGTTGCCTAAAACAACCAGCTGCAACCAGGGATGCTTAAAGCAAGTGAGGGTGAAATCACACAGCAGTTTTGTTTTCACTGGCATCACCACTATGCTTCTAACATTTAGCACGTACAAACTGCAAAAGACATTTGATAAGGAAGAGACAGAAGAAAGAGAGAAAGATATAGGTGTTTACTCTGTTCCGCATGAAGACAGCACAAATAAAGAGCCTTTAGGTGGCATTCACAAGCTCTTTAATTTAGTAGATCGAACAGTCCATTGCAAGAGTGAGCGGGGTCATGAATATGGGCGCGCCCTCTTCGCACACGTTGTTTATGGTAAATCTTTTTAATAACAGCTAGGAGGGTGCCAGTGGAGGGCTCTGCGGCCACTGAACATTGTGGGTCAAGTGTGGTGGCCAACGATATCTTCTGCTTTACAGCATCTCACAATATGATCAGAGTCAGTGAGATATTCTGAGACATTGTTCTGACAACCTGACAGTATCTTACAGGAATAACAAGTATTTATTTGGGGTAAAAAAATGATTGAAAAACCTGTTTTTATTGGTATATAACACAGAATCGTGGTGTTTTGTGGTCATTAAGGTGGCAAGACCTTTATTTCCTGCAAAGAAATTTGTTTAGATGCATAATGGTAATTAGGATTCAGTTCAATACAGTTTGAGATGAATCTCCTCTTTGCTGCGTAGTCTTTTTCTTTTTCTAAGGCCTTGTATTTTAGGAATGTGTAAACATCAACCTCTTAAGAAGACTTTCAACAATGCCTCTAGCTGTTAAGAAAGCTCCCAAGAATGCCAGAGGGAAGCACTTAAATGCGGTAGGCACCTCCTTCGACTTTTTCAGTTCACATCACAGCATTAGTTTCTGTTTACTTGTGAGTAACTAAAAGACAAGCCCTTAAGAGGCAGCAGTACATCTGACTTCAGCTTGTTACAAGAGTCATTGAGGTGAGCAGGCTCTGTTGGACACAGTGGCTCCTTCTGAAAAGTGCACTTCAGGTATAATGCAGTAAAACAAACATATACTGCTGTGACTAAGTCATCCTCAAGGACAGTGTTTGTAAAGTTAAGTGTTTTTTCCAGTACTGGGACAAAAGCACCAAAAGTCTCATGTGATTTCTGAATATTGCAGGATCTTTTTCACTTCTTCTGCTTCTGTCTGTGCCCACGATGGCTAAATGAACAGTTTTGTGCTTGTCCTAGCCACTCTAGAGTTGATGGTATATAGATGGCAATGACAATTGTTGACTGAATACTTTCCAGACTGACATATATCAATTATGATAAGATGGAATCGTAAAACACTGGGTGAATTATAAAAGCTTTGGTAATTGTCTGACATTTCATCTGGTGAGGTCATCAGGTCAGATTTTTCGCGAGTGCATTTTGTCAGTTTTTTAACAGCTGCACTATTCTGCTAAATAGTACATTTTAGTATGCAATCATACTAAACTAGGACTCAGATATATTCTCAGAGCAATGTTTATGAACAGTTCTCCCTCATTTCGATGCATCTCCCACCTCTTTGCACTTCTTCTCCCTTCTGTGTACCACACAGAGAGCACATTTCAAGGTCAGGAAAATACCAACGTGTCATAGCAACACTTACGCTGATCACTGAGCTGCAAAAACAATACTGTCTTAATTTGTTTCCTCATCTCTTGCTTTGATTCCTACGTTAGATTTGTGGTCTTTTCTGATTGATGGAATATTAGTGTACCCTCCAGGTACCCAACTCTCCTCTCCCCTCCGGGGTTAGGAGGGGGTTTCAATGTCTCCTTCCAGGATTCAAACCAGGAGAAAAGAGATTTTAAACAAGAAACCATGTCAAATAAAAACAAAACTTTTGTGAGCAGATGCATATTGTTTAAACACATTCTGACATAGTAACAGACGTTTCTGCTGGGATTTCCACAAGGTTTGTTTGTAAAAGGTGAACTCTCACTTTCCTCATGATATATCAGTGCAGTGAAGCATTAAAAAGTTGTGGTAGCTTCTGTGGTTTGGTTGGTTTCTAACTTTCAGAGATTACAGCATGGAGCTCAGTAATTGCAGACCTTTTTAATTACAAATTAAATGAATACATTTGTCCCTCACAGACGAGATGTGTTCCTCTTTATCTACATTTCCTCAACATGAAAAAGAAGCTTGTTTTGACAAGAGCGACGGTGGTTTCTGTCATATCCTCCCTCCACCCCGTCTTCCTCAGTTGGTAGATGCTGAGGGAATTGATTACACGGAGCTGGAACACTTTGTCGGGCCTTAATGCATTTTTCACAATGTATTGCTAGGAACAAAGGAATGCTGTTAAAGCTCTCGTAACACTCTAAAACTTTTGATTTCCCCCTAGGTTGAGCAGGCAGACAGCGGTTTAAAATTAATTGGCAGTGTGTCATCAACATATTTACATTTTATTCTTTTAAAGATGCTATTAATTACAAGATATGAATCTTGTAATGAATCTGCTGAGACATGAGATGCGTTGGTTGCCTCCCTTGTCTCCCCGCAGACTCTCTTTTGCTCTCAGGGAGTGTAGGCAGGCTTGCCAATTAACCACAGACTAAAAAAGACCCAAAGCACCCATGTATCAGCAGGTAAAAAAGACTCAAAGTTGCCAGCAGGAGATGTAATAGGCAGACAGTAGCCTACGGTCTTCATACTCGTGCTTGAAAGTAAGCTAGAAAAAAAAAAAGTTCTCTTTCAAGAGTTTTGTAACTCTAGAAAACTGTTGCAAATTGGGTTCAGGGGAGGCATCTCTGTAAGCGCCGTGTGCTCTGCGTTAATGGTCCCTATTGCTGCAGCTTTTATCGACAAATGAGCTTTTCTTCCATGTGTGAATAGGACTGAACCAGGAAAACATGCACTCATATGTAAAGTCTGTCTGGCATTCATCATCATCATCATCAAAAGAAGAGTTACATCGACATCCCACAGTCCTCCCTGTGTAGACGTTTTATATCACTGGAATTAATGAAACACACCACACATTCAGTAAAGAAAATAAAGCCTCTCAGTGTTTGGAAAAATCTCTTTGTAGTGTTGATTTCTGCGACCGCATGCATGTTGTTGTAATTTTCATTCTTTTAGAGTCATAAATAACAATCAGAAATACATTTTTTTCTTGCATCTGTACTTGTGAGGCCTTGGACAAGTGCAGCTCCAGTTTTGTCTTCCCCTTGGGATGACTCAATGCCTGTTCCTCTAGCTACTGGCTTCCCTAGAATCTCTAAGAGGTATCCATGTCACAACAAAGCAAGGCGGAGGCTCTCTCTTTCTTTAATGCAAAGACACAAAGTGAAACTGTCAAAAATACCCTTAGGCTAAATACCAGGTATTTTTTACTCCTGCCCTTTTTCTCCCCAACGACCACAAACATGGTAACAGCACCCAGGAGTCATAGCAGGGCTTCTTTAAAAGCAACATATGCTTTTGTGTTGGAAAGACATTAGTTATGAAGGAAGGGAGAAAGGGGAGTTTGGGTACGGTGTGGGGGGGGGGTGCAATCAAAGTTTGGCAATAACATCTCAAATGCCCCACATTTCCACTCCGGCAGCAAGTACGGAAAAGTTTGAGAAGAAAGAGAAAGTTTGATGTAAAAAACATAAAAAGGAATAATGCTAGACACCTCGGGAGCTCGCTCGCTTCGCAAACTCTTGTGAAGACCAAAGAGGGCCTTTTAAAAAGCTTGCATAATTGATTCCACCCAGAGGTAACCCAAGGCAATCACCTACCTCTCCAAAAGCGAACACTAAAGGCCTGTGTATAGAGAACTTGTTTTTGTGCCCCGCAATTGCTTTGCAGCCCCTGCCATCTTTTTTTATTGCAGCTTTCATTCCTGAGTGTGAATAACTGCAAAGTGAGTAAACATCGTATGAATCGGTGATTGATGGATCAATTTGGATCCCTCATTTTCAAGAACTGGTGGTGGCATTCACGCAGATTATGTTGCCTGTGGTTGCTGGCCAGAATTACAGTCCTTACAGTCCTTCTGTTGGAAAACATCCAGCACTGCCTCAGCCAAACAGATGGTTCCCAACGCTGCAGTCATATCCATATTAATGGTGCAATTATAATGCATTATAATCCAAAGATCTTGTCATTAGCTTTGTGATTTAAAAAGCAATTATGGATTTTCATTATCTTCTGCCATTGCTGTCAGGTGTTGCTGTGTGTTGCTATGACTGTGGGCCCGTAGAGATGGCGGATTGATTCCTCAGTCGAGGACTGTTTAGCATCCTGACTGACACCAAATGGGCTGAAATGGCTTCTGCATAACAATGAAGACAACATGGATTGAAGGGTGACAGTGCTGCATATGAAGATGGTCATAAATGGGAGCGGATGTGTGTCTTTGTGTGCATGTGCTGAGCCGAGAGAGAATACTATGCTCGCTGTACTTATGACAGGAAGGTCCTAAATTTAATTGCTAAAACTCTGGAATCATTTTAAAATAAACTTCTATGATAATATTGCAGATTTACTTGTTGGTGGGGATTTACTTAGCATTTGTGTGGGTGGACTGTGTTTTTTGCCTTTATATTCCCAGAGACAATCTTGCTCGAGGAAACACAGCAATGACTTCCACAGTGAGATATCTCACAGTTTAGATCATTTTTAGCTAGAAACACCATTATAGGGATGGAAAGTATATCAGTTGGTCAAAACATTGTTCCATACTCAAAAATCATTGTATGGATTGCCATAGAATTTTGCACGCATATCGAAGCACCTAGATGATGGAAGCTAGCAATTTGTGTGGTGCCTTCACTTTTCATTTTGTGCCACCAGCAGGTAAAAGTTTTCACTCAAACCAAGAAAATAAGTAAGTACAAGACTGATATCCATGGTTACCAATCTGATTTTCATTCTAGCACCACCTTATGGTTTTGAGTGAAGTATCTCAACTGGCTTTGTGATGTATTGCTTTTTAGACATCCCTTAATCTTTCATGTAGAACAATCATCAAGGCATCAAATTGTGGCCAATGATTTAATTATGAGCAAATACCCGGTGTGGGCATTTTTAATTCATTTACACAGTCAAGCACTCATACTAAATAATTATTAAGAATGATGTCCAAAATAGGTGGATTGACCTACCTTTCTGATGTGCACATATGGTAACAATCAGTAAATGATCTTCTATAGACTTTAAACAGCCATTAGCTGCAGGCTTAGTGAGGTTTGCAGTGTTAATGAGGCTGAAAAACTGTTTTTAGCTGCAGTAAGGAGTGTGGGGCTGAGGGGAGCGGAGTAGGAGGAAATGAGTTAGCAGCAAGTAGTAAATGCACAGTGCAGTAGTTCACAGTGATGGCGGCTTTTACTCTAGCTCAAAAAAAACGCTTCCTCCTCCCACGGTTTTACGAGAATATTTACAATTATGTAAATAATGGAGGTAATTTGCATACAATGTCTGTAATTCCTAAATGGTAAATGCCATATTTTTCTGAAACCTTTTAAATTAAAGCTGAAAGTCTGCACATGGTTCATATCTTGATTGTTTTATTTCAAATCCATTTGGGTGGTATATGGAGGCAAAATGATAAAAGCTGTGTCATTTTCCAAATATTTCTGGACCTAACTGTACATCACTATGTCCCATCCAAACAATTTAAACTTTCATTATAGAACAGGGTGAAATTAGATTTATATATGTTATGATGTAGCATGTTGAGGGAAAGTGGACAGAATTTCCCGTCACGATCGATTCAATGTGTTTTGGGAAAGACTCGTAAGTTATTATTATTATCGTTCTGATATGTCCCGGTCGTTTACACTAATTCCACAGTATTGCTAGTAGCTTACAGTTGCATTTGTGAAAAAGGTCATTTTAAAGACAAGATCATTTACAGGCATGGTTATAGTGATCTTAGTTCAGTGTAAAATATTAAGAGTTTCACTTAAGTAGAATGATTATTCAAATTATGATCTACTGATTGAATAGTGACCTCCAAAACTCATCGTTATATCTACCAAAAGTCTGCAAAACTAATGTAATCCTTATCATCATCTGGTTGACACAAGAAACACAGTAAGCCGTACACCTGTGTGACGGTTCTGTGACATTCAGCTACTTTGCAAGGAATGAGGCAGACAGATGAATTTCTCAGCTACTTCCTGTGCCCAATTTGCGCTTTACTGCCTCACAGTCATTCTAAAAATGGTATCATGGTGAGAAGTTAATCTAGTTGACAAAGAGTAAACCAAGAAGGTCAATTATGTAGGTATGAACAAAAAATTTTAATCAGGATCTTCCACATCTTAAGAGTTTGTAACTAAAAGCCCTGAAATCAAAACACAAATATTTAAAACAATTCAGTCAATACAGAACAACAGTCATTAATCAACACATTGCACCAAGCAATCTTACCAGATGAGTATGGTGTTAAAAGAAGAACAATGAGCATAAGTGGAGTTAAATGAATGAAGGACCATGCTTCTCTTTGCTAGTTTAAGAGCGTAAAGGGCAACAAAGTCGTCCCTGACAAAGAGAATCAGACAGATAGCAGTGTAAAAATTAAATTTCATCTTCTGCCTCAGCTCTCTTATTACCTCAGGTGTGAAATCCTTCCCTGCTCACACTGAAGAACCAAGCAGGCGGGCTCAGCTGTGAAATTGCATCTTTTCTGCTCCCTCCACCAACTCTTTTCCGACCCTCTGACAGGATGGCAAAATACCTTTTCCTTGGCTTCAGAAAACCACAGCACCTCCTGTTGTGAGGTGAAACTTTCCTTGTGTTGCTCCACAGCTGAATAATCAGGTGCCTTTTTCAGTGTGGCCTTTTCACCCCTGATAATGGAGGGATCAGTAACTTCAGACACACACTGACACAGCAGTCGTGGTTCGGCTGTACGCTGCTGTCATTAGTCGAGACGCCTGATTTATCACATTACTGTGGGTCTAGTAAGAGCACTCAGAGGAATTGAGCACGAAGCTGAAAAGCTTCATCCTGGGACATTTGAATCGCGACGTAATGAAAGCATACTAAAAAGGTGACATCTGTTAACATTATGGGTAGTTTGAGCCCATTTTAAGAGCACTCTGCAATGTTGAGCTGGTGCAGCCACGCAGCTTGATGCCTGCCTGCTTAATTTTACACTGGTCCTCTGGGGCTTTTTCAGCATCTTGACAGCGATGCCTGGCTTCCCCTGCGAGAACAGATTGCTCCTCCACACCTCTCAACAGGGCCAGCGGGACAAGGGAGCAGCAGTTTGCCTGGAGCTTTATGGGTCCTGCAGTGGCTGGCCTGAACAATGACACGTCACAGCGCTGGAACACATAACATGCCAGAAAACGCTGTTAGAATACAATAGCTTTAAATCACGTCTGAACCATTTGCATTGCATTGTCTGAGAATTGATTGCAGGGTCATGTTGGCACTATAATCCTTAAGATTTCAGTCTTGATTGATGTGTGGCTTGATACTTCACTTCCCAAGATTCTGGTTTAAACAACCAGTTCTCTGTTTTGGTGCAGCCAAACAAACTCACAGTATTTTTAGAAAGCACAACAGCAAAGTAGGGCTGGAGCGAAAACCTGTGTGCAAATTGCAGCTGTTCATTTAATCCTCTACTGTGGCTGCTCTTGAATGTTCCATTACTCCATGCAATATTTAAAACTGACCTGTGAAAAAGTGCAGAAAATGTGCCACGACTGTCAGAGCTAACCTTTGTTATAAATATTTTGTATATCCTGTTACTACTTTACAATAAAAGCCACCTTGTGTTTTGTGAGTTTCATATTTTAATGTGCCCTTGCATTAATAAAAATGTTTTTCAATTCCTTGTGTATGTAAAACATTCACAACAAAGTGGTACACATTGTTTATGCCCAGGGTCTCACATAAGCAACGAAAACACTGTGGCTGTTGCAGGCAATGAATCATCATATTTTCTTTTGTTTTTTTGCTTTTTTCTTTTTACTAGGGTGGCCGCAGAGGCGAACTGACCTACGCATGTGTATTTTCAAGTACATGTGCATGCACACACACATCGCAATAGCATTAATTTACCACTGATCATATAATTTATTAACCATAATAGTGTCTTGCATTTCCTTTTAAAAAAGACACAACAGCAATGGAGTTTTTATGTTTGTATAGGAGTGACAGTAATTCGCTATGTACATGTTAAGCAACACAGGCTGCAGCAAAATCTCCAGAATCTCAATTCAAAGAAGAAATCAATTAGCGATGATGTCTACATAAAGAAACTGCTGTAGATTGTGTAACTGGGAATAAGACCAGATGTGGATTGCATTGGAATATTCATGGCACAAATACACATTTATATACTAGCACACCCCTGCCGTAACTATATCTGGAAGCCTTTAAACAAGCAGCAGGATCTCCAAACGCTCTATAATAGAGTAGTGCTTCCTCTCCTGCAGCCCTCAGTGGAGAGAGGCTGACAGTGGAAATGCCTGCAGAATAATTCAACAGGACTGTGGGGAGAGAAAGGGAAAAGACAGAACCCTCCAATATGTTCTCTTAGGACCTGCAGCAATCCACTGTTCTCCTCCCGCCATCGCCATTACTGACACTATTGATTATGGCCCTGGGAGTGATGATAGCATTCAGTTCTCACCCTCTAGCGGAAGCCACAATCATGCCGCCGTGCTTCCCAAATGATAGACTGTCTTGGAAATGAAAGAGGAGGTGAGGGTTGGGGAGGGAGAGATAAAGGTGATTGAGAGAGATAACAGAGGGAGGTGGTTGTGGTGGGGGGCTTGCTTAGTTTTCATAGCAGCGGAGGAATGTAGTGTGCCTGTCGGCCGTATTAACACATGGGGGCACAATGTCAGAATTGTGTCGGAGGCAGTGGAGCCTGAGTGGAAGCAAGAAAATGGTTTAATTGCCTTTGCCTGTTTGAATTGCTAACAAGGGAGGTGACACTTTCAGATGGTCCTGATTGTGAAGAGTTCAGGAAGCCAAAGCTTGGAGTTATTGGTTCCTTTAAAATGAGACAAGGGACAACCTCCCTTTGCATATGGAGAGAATAAAAAAAAAAAAAAAAATCAACTGAAATATCATCTGGAATGTCTACATAAACATGAGGGGAGATTTCCATCTCGGTTGGGACACCCACATACTGAACGGCAGGTGGCACCTTGATTTAATTAGCACAGTGAAGCTCCAATTAGCTATAATAGCAAATCAGACAGCACTTTTCATCATAGCACAAAGCTCAAAGGCCCAGTAGGAATATTCTCTGTCTCCTCCAGGGACAAACAGATCATAGTCGGCTGTGAGTGAAGGATTATAGAGGGAATACAAGTCAACTTCACTGCTTCAAACCACATCTGTATCTGGGACTTTGTTTTTGACCAGCAAGATAGACACTCAGCTTTATCAGAAACACAGAAAGGGAACGTTATCTTAATCATTGTTGGTTGTTTGCTCTAAGTTAGGTTTGCATCGCGATCTTACTCTATATTGCCTTTAGGTAACAAAATAAAGTGCAAAAGCTTTTTGAGCATGCACACTCATGTTCTGTGCTACTCAGGAGTCCCAATACCACTGCTTTATGTTACTTTATACCTGTTTTTGTCTTTCATCTGTGTTATTTTTGGGTGTACTTGCTGTTGCTGTTTCTACTGTCAATCTCAGAAGAAGCCCATTGTGAAATATAAGTGATGTCTCTTAAGATATCTCAACATATTTGGAGGTTACAGTCTAAAACCTCCTTTTAGGCTTTATCTAACTTATATGGAGTCAGGTTCCTATGACACCTCGCCCATGACACAATATCCTAATCATGTCCAGGGTAGCTATCAGAAAATGTTGTGATTGTCAATAATTAATTGACACTATTTAACAATCCTGTCACAATCATTGCAGACATTTTACCATTTTTCTCCTGCTGAGTGCCATGGCCTTGGAGGGGCTAACAGCACACTGCACGCTCTCCATAGCTTAACTGCACCTCAACATTCTACAGGCTTCTGCAAGAGAGCCCTCATGGTACACAGGGGTTGTAACGGAAGACTGGGATGAGACCACAGTGCTGTGCTCAACAGCCGTGCACAGATTCTTTCCTATTGGTCTTGACTGAAGCCAGTGTCATTAACTGGCTCCCCAAAAATGAAGCCCAAACCGTTTGAAGGGCCCTGGTCTTTCAGACAGAGATACACCGACAGGCAAGTGTGTGTATGTGCTTGTGCATTTTTATGAGAATCATTTGGAATGTGGAAAATCTTTAAAACTCCAAAGAGCTGTTTGAAGGTAAAGACTTTATGGTTTAGGTTAGAATCAGGGTTAAGTCAGGTTAGGCTATGGTTTTGTTATGTTTAAGGTTAGGGCTTGGGGACTGTATTGTGTCAGCTAAGGTCCTCTGAAGTAATTGTGTATTTTGAGTTCAAGGATCTTGGCACAATGAGCCAGTATTTGCAGTACATTTGCAGCGCATTTGCTCTGTAACTCTGCTTTTCATTGACTCTCTATGCATCAGGCCAACACGTAATTGGTATTTTGACACAGATGTCACGTCACTGACTTTCTCTGACTTTCTTCATCCACACTTATTTTGTTGATATATTCGTACCTGGAGGCTTGTAGTTCTGACAAGGAATAACAATAGGGGTGGAGGAACACACAGTAATATGACAAATGTGACCTTAGCAAACATCTATTTCCATACTTGTCCTCTTTAAAACGCTGTCACAGCGGAGCTTGGAACAGATTACATTATTACGGAGCTGCATATCAATGATGTGTTATTGATGCTGGGGGTTCTCGCGGCATGCAAATGTGCTAGTGGAGTCCATTAAATTTAGCTTTCATTTTAATTAGCTTGCATAGGATCATAATATCAGCAGTGGTAATATTTTAAACGGAAATCAAAGGCTGAAAATACTCCAGAGTCCCTGGGCATCATCCTCTGGTAACAGTTTCCATGACAGGGTCATTACATTACTCTGGATTTATGTTCGCTACATTATTTTAATCGTTTTCAATGCAAATCAGCCTATGCCAAAATTATTTTTGCATGTCATTAACAAAAAATGGAATGAGCTACAGCAGCCCAGTAATACGCCAAGTATGATGAGAAGAGGTGGAATCATATGCAGGATTTGATCTTAACAAAAGACTATGAAGCTTAATTACATATACATAATTGCATTATAATAATACATTTTTTTCCTGATCTCAAATGCGTTCATGAAGTGAGCGTAATGTCTACACCTTCACACACAGCTGCAGAGCCAGTCAGTCCTGTCAAAGGACGAGATAAAAAGTTGAGCCACAGAACTCAGCTTAGCTCTCCAGTTCAAACATTGACATACTGTCTGTTCCTGTGGCTCTCTGCTGCGGCTACAGCTCTGGCAAAGGCCAAGTAGATGGAAGCTCGCCGGGAATGGTAACATCAATAGTGACTCTGGGTCAATGTGTGTGTGATGCTAAATCAGATCTGCATCTAGGGAATTTGTGGCCACATCAACACTTTAAGATATTTGCTCCTTTCCTTTCCTGTCCTGTTGGGGACCCACAGTCATCAGGGTGTGAAGGTGTCATGGGGTGGTCTTCAAGGGTGTTTGTGGCAGATGGTTTGTGGCAAGTGGCATCCATATGAATACCAGGACTAATGGTTTCAGCGCAGAACTTTGCACTTAGCAAGGTGATCAATGTCATTCACTTAAACTGCCAGTGGTGTTAATGTCATCAATGCTGATTGGGGTTTATAGGACAGATGTGTGTCACAATTACATAACACCTGTTTAGTAGCCTGATAATCAAATCAGATGGGGTGGGAGGAGATAGAAGATGTGAGATTAGATGGAAAGAAAAATGGATCGTTTTAAGCAATACTTTTACTATGTAAAACAGTACTTGGACAAAGATGAATTTCCTATGTCCAGTATATCAGAAGGACCTGGCTTTGTCCTTTATTGTAGATCCTGAGAAGTACAGACTGCCTCTAAAGGTTACTGCTGTTGTGTCACTGAACTTACATTGTAAATCATAAGAATCATAAGAGATATTCAAGTCAAATGGTTGAAATTGTTTTTTTGATTTATTGATGTTTTATTTCTATTAGAATGTTAAGCTTCATTTTTTAGGTTTTTGCGTTGTCCATTGTTCTAAGATCTCCCTTCCAATCTCACCATCCATTTCTTGTGAAGGTGATATCTCATGAACACCTTGAGGACGTTTCTTCAAATCTAGCACTTCCAATTCAGCTTGTACATACTGGTGATGTTTCTGGTAAACCTATAAAACTTTTAGTTTAGTTTATAACTCAATATTCTATTACAACATTTAAAAAAAATGTCTAGCAGAATGATTATGGACCTTACTAAAAATACTTGTAACCTTTTTGGCCAACTTTTTGGCCATTACCCAACACCAGGGGAGGCTCCATTGTATAGATCCTCTGTGCTGCTGGTTTGAACTTGTGTGTAAAACATCCAGGTCTTAGAATTTGTAGCTTATTTGCTGTGATATCTATTGTGTATTTAAAGCATTGCAGTCCTCCCGAATCTCATGGGTTCGGTTGCTACTGAACTTCAGATCAGTATTGTTGCACCATGTGACCAAGCTCTCACTACATCACTACAAGCATTTTATGAGTTTGGATAGACATGGGTGGAATTTACAACTTGAAGCACATGTGGAGGTATACAGTTAACTGCTGTTTTTCCTGATATATTTCTATTTGTTTGAATCTTACACAAAGTCTGTCATGCATTGGCTTCCCAAAACCCATATTCAGAAATTCCACTTTAAACCATTTTTTTCTCTGTACAAATTATATTTTCATGACAGATAACTGGCACAAGAATTTAAGTTCTCTGTGATCTAAGATGTTTTTGTGGTGGTAACCACTGTGTGCTTTTCTTCTTCTTTTTTTTTTAAACTTATTTGTTGGTTTTTTTAAACTTCCTGAAATTCACTTCTTCAGAACAAAACATCATTTCCTTTGTTTTGTTTATTTTTTCAGTTTTGTGGTTTAGTTGCAATTCAATATGCTTTGAAACAACACATTTTGTTCCTTAAATTGCAGCTTTTATCCCGAAATAAAGGCGTATGAGGGTGGCGGGCGACCTGTTAGTTTTCCCTGTATCTTAACAGACACAGTAACATCTTAATTAATGTAATCTCATTAAAGACACAGCGACTGCTAATTTCCATCCAGCTCACTCTAACTGTGCTCCAGGCATATAAAGATGAAACATGGTAGATTACAACAGTGGAACATACTGAAACAAAAAAAGAGAAAATGTTCAGATGAACAGACAAGGCTGGGATAATCACATCTGTGGCTACTTGTATTTACATAGCTATCCATCTCTGATAGCAGCACTGCAGCTTTGTTTTGACCAGAAGGAGAGGAAAACCTTCTGTCCAACACAGCCGATGCTCTCTAAACAGGACCAATTAGGATGACAGATAGCTTTTGTCTTAGCAGACATCCCACAGGAGACATGAACATACAACCTGAATAACAACACAAACAACGAGAACAAAGTGGATTATTTTTCATCCTGGGAATTTTGCTGCTTTGATTCCCTCCTCCTGGTCGATTGTTCTTTATCATACCTGACACTCTGTTCTATTTGAGGAGATTTGTAGTGCAGGTTTTGATGCATAATGGATGGGGGCTGACTCGGAGCAGTGCCTTGTGGGAAGATGGAGAGCTGGCGGGCGTGTGTCATCGCTGCTGATTGCTTCTTATTGAGCCCAGGCACCCTTGGGATGGTGGTTATGAAGCGCTCAGTATGCTGAAGCACTGCACTGTGTCATGCCTCATGCTCTGACCTAAATGAGTTATATGCGTTGTATCAACAATTCAGCAATGCACCTTTACCAACTTTAACTTCACTGTCTTCCTGGTGCAGTTAAAATCTCCTTAAAGAGAGAAACAGTTGTAATTCATGTTGAGCTAATGTTTAGCTCCAGGAAACCAAACCTGGTGTTGCTCAGAGCCTTATGCAAATCTTTTATGAAAACTCATTACTGAGAACTACTTAGATTTACTGCTGTGAAATCTGTTTAAGGAGCACTTTATACCCTGAGGTCAGAATAGCATGGCGAAGGAAGGATCCTTATTTTTTTGATCCCTTTATACAGTATTTAGATTAATATTGCTAAGAGATTGCAACTCATTATTACCATTATTCATCACAATCAAATAAATTTTAACATGGATCGTGTGTAATTGCACACAAAAAGTGTTTAATACCTACAGGGTGGCATTGCGATCCCTCCAGCTTTTTCCTTTCTCATTTCTTTATCCCGCTCCTGTGCACCTTCATTCCCCTACACAGTGCTATATTTGTCAGTGCTGTCTCAGCCAACACATGTATGTTTGAGTCCCGCCTCTGCTAAGAAAGGGACTTATGTTCAGCGATGCCAAGAATTGATTTCCAATTTTCTCCACAATGACTGCATCATTTCCAACGGCTCAGGCAATTTGGCCTACATAACCGAGGCTGCTGGGGGCTGTAGATCAGCGTGACAGCTGTCTTCACCTGAGGCCTCGGTCACTGAGATCAGAGAGCAGAGAGAGAACGAAAGAGAAATGCACTCTGTCTTTCCATTGTTGCTTTTATCGATCACAAATTGACCATGCCCTCTAGTGAATTCAAGATTCTTACTTTTTTTTGACAGAAACAAATCTGCTTTTCTGTTTTTATTGAAGTATGCAATGTGTGTCTGTGGGTAGGGATGGTGTCTGTATAATGTCTTATTTGGTCTCCTAAAATGCATTTCAAGTTGGAATATCAATTGAAAAGTTGACTCTTTTCTCTTCAAGGGAGAGTCCCTTAATGGACTCATTAAAGGGAAAGGAGCTAGATTATTACTTTGCCTACTGATTGACTAAAAACCTCTAGAAAAGTAAAAGCATTCGGTGCGAAATAGCTGTAAACATAATACTGGAAAAATGATTTGTTATTTCACTTCTTCAATCCTGAGAAAGGGAAACATATGTGTTATGATATGTTTTATATGTACAAACTCATTCTTACCGCCATGAGAATATATACACCTTCTACCTCATGAAGTTCACGGCATCAGAGGCAAGGCTGTGTTATGGAGGACAGAGCTCAGAAAAACGAAAGCAGCAACAGGACTTGTGAAGCATTTGTAATACTCACAGCACTTGCATGCAAAGAATATGCTTTGCCTTTTGCAATAAGACCATTTTTAACAAGTTAGGAAGAGTAGAACACAAACACATTTCCTGAGGCAATGAAGACCCTTAACTCCATTTCAACAGTACATACAATGAATTTTAACTTAATTGTATCACCAAGTGAGTTTCCTAATGAACCTCTTCTGTTTTTATTTTTTTCATGTTAATACTGCTCATATTCATTTATTTTGATAGTATTTGTAACACATGTTGGTATATGTTTTCAATGGGACGCTCTTTTGTCCTTCCGTGTGCACACTAATAAAACATTACAATCTATATTAATTCAAAGGGTAAAAAACTTATTAAATCTTGTGAAACTGATTTTGATAGAATTCTGTGATGGCTGAATTAATGGGCCAGGTTATGACACCTATTCTACACCAGCCGGGGATGTTTGTAGGGCCCAAGCAGCTAAAATGCATGAGAAAGTGAGTTAATGTAGGTCACCTTAACGAACAGTGTCAGTATTAAACGTGTGCTTCCAAAATCAATCAGAGTGCTCTCATCTCAGTATTGTGGCTATGTTTGTTTGAGGCGGCCACTCCAGCGTTGCCTCCTGATTCCCCACCTGGCTGCTGGGGTCAGACAGCTAGAAACCTGAAGGTGAAAAGGACTATTGTTCCGTACTGCCCAGGACTGGCAGGCTAAAAACACACCTCAGATGATGTAGTTAAGCCTTCTGCACTCCTCCTCATAAGTATCCTCTTTAGTACAGAGGAATACAGGTCTTGGTTGAATTCTCACTTCAAACATGCCCTTGTGAAAATGCAATCTTCCCTCTCAGCAATATTCAGGACATTCTTTTAGAATAGCTGCTGCCACCTCTGCAGCACACCAAGGCATATCTACAGCCTTTCTGTAACAACTTGGACGCTGGTCATCTTCTGCATTCACATCCTACATTCGCCTCGATATCAACACCATTTGGGCAAATCAGAATTTTTTAAAGGCCTAACCTCTTGGTAAGCCATGTATATAACCGGTGCTGGTGTTCACAGTCTCATTCATATTCATTACCACAACTGCTGCTGCTCACATTTATTCACGCGTATTTCTCTAAATGTCCCAAATATCTCTAAATAGCAAGTTTTCATGCATTCTCTCTGTCGCTTCTAGCAGTTTTACTCTAGATCCTTACATTCTCTCAACTCCTTTATACACTTACCGAGCTTTAATTGGTTCGTTTAGAATTACTTCCAATCTCAGTGTATTACAGCTCAATCTAATGTTTAGTCATCTCGTCATGTATTAGGTCAGGCTTTGATGAATAATATTTTCATCATCTTCACTGCCACGCATTTCCCTGCCTAACTTTCTACTCTTATTTTATCAGTATTGCTCCTCAGATTAAGGTAAGGTGACTTATATTTTCTCTCTATTTGCAGCTCCTGTCGCCTATTTTGGGGGGGATCTTCTATCCTACACACCATCACCTCATTCTCTTATGAGAATAATAGTTATTACTCTTTCAAATTGACTCTCTCCTGATTGAAATGAAGCCTAGCGAATGTTCAAGCAGGAAGACTGTCTTTCATTCATCTCTGTCTCTGACCTTGCTCTAATCAGTCGGCTGTTGGCGTTTCCTTTTCATCCAACCACAGCTAGCCACGATCGCTATCAGCCTATCATGTCACAGTAGCCAACTTTTAAATGCGTTCTCATTAGCGTCTGTCGAAAGTCTTTGCAGGTTTTTTCAGCGAACCTCCTCCTCCACCCCTTCCTCCTTGAGTTTCCTCGGCTCAGAGGCAAGTCGAGCTCACAATTCATCCCTTTCTGGTGCTATTCTCGAAGGAACCAGCTTGTCCTCATCACCACCACCAGTGTCTAGACTCCAGAGGGATCTTCTATCCTACGCATCATCACCTCATTCTCTTTATGGTTGTGTCATCGTGATGGAGTCTAATCGCCAAAGTGTTTTTTTTTCTCGTGCACATGGCATTAAAGTAATCAGTCTTTCAAACTGAGTCTCTCCTGATCGAAATGCCCCCTAAGAGCCAATAAATCCTCACCCATCTACTGTTTATAATATTCTTAATAAGTAAAAAATGTCGAACACTGTTGACTAATGAATAACACGTACAATGAATCAAGTGAAAGACAGAAGTGTCTGGGTGAATTAGAAGCACAGCTCAGTGTGTGGGTGCGTTCTGGTGGCCCAGTCTATGATTAAACTAAGGGGGGGAAGGGGAGGGGGGGGAATCAATAGCTGAATTCATCTCCCTGATCACAGGAATGTTAAACACATTCCACTTAAGGCAGCAGATGAGTGCTTTTCAGACACACAAAATGACTCCTTGTTTAAACCATCTTTAAGCAGTCTCCACCAGTCATTAACCGCTGCCAGAGCGTCATTAAGACACGTCTCATTTCTTTTCAAATGGTCGTGTCAATGGCACTGATTCATAGGTGCAGATATCTCAGAGGGGCTCAGCTGACGGGAAAGTCCCGGTTCTCATCAGTTTTAAGTTAGGCCTGAGCTGATCTTAACTCCCCCTGTCCTGCCCGGTACAACACATTACAAACGTCATACAGTTTGTATTCACAGCAAGTGCCAGGAGCTGCTTGTTCTTCATTTATAATGAAAGAATTACTTTGAGACTTACTGTTAATGTAAGGGTGCAATTTATGCAATATCATTTCCCTGCTGTTTAGCTGAGTGAAATATTTCCTTGGCCACAGGGTGGTGATATATGCCAATGAATATTCTTTATTATTTCACATGTTCACAGTTAAGTCTATCATTACCCTCATAGAGAGAGTCTCTATATGAAAAAGCAAAGATGGGTTAGTCATGACCATTAACATGTTAGAGGGATCATGATGACCCGTATACACACTCACAACTGCTGCCCCAAGTCATAAGATCTCCTGTTCTCCCAACTCTCCAACTCCCACCAGCAGCTAGAAAACCTGCAGGATAATAAAGCATAAAGACTCCGGGGAAGAAGTAAATTTAGTACAATGTTTGTATAATGCCTCCCATTCTACTTTTGGAGATTCTTGGGATCACCAATAACCCTGCATCCTGGGAGCGTAAGGTTCTGGATGGGCGATAGGGTACTATCAGCTTTTTAAGATAAGATGGTCTCTGATATTAGTTCTAGTCAGTACATGCGCTGCTGCATTCTGGATTAGTTAAGATCTTATTAGGGCAGCCTGAAAATAGAGAATTACAGTAATCCAACCAGGACGTAACAAATACTCGAACGGATTTTTCTGCATCATGTTTGGATGCATCGTATTTGGATCATGTGCTGGATTTTTAGTAATGTCACAGAGGTGAAAGAAGGCCGTCCTTGAAATCTGTCTTACATGTGATTTAAAAGACAGCTCCTGGTCAAAGATAACACCCAGGTTTATAATTACCATTGAATAACATTTTTTAATGGGACATCCAGAATCCAGTACTTAAAATTTCAACAAAGACCCGAGGTGCAGAACAGGGTTTCAAGATTAAAAGTGTAGGACCTACCTTTTTAATTGTGGTAATGGCACACAGTAATTTTAGCAGTGCTTTTGCTCCTGATTGTGGTGATTAGAATGTAGTGTCATTCACTGGTTCTTCTATTTGACATCACAACCAGACGGTATTTTTATACCTTAATAGTCAAAAGGTGAGAAGACTCGGAAGGACGATATAAAGTTTTGAGAAAACCTTTTTTTTCATTGAGAGTGGAGGGCGTCTAAGTGCTCCTCATTTCTCCCCATCTCTCCACTCAGTTATCGTCCCATTGTTGCCACAACATGTGCAAAAACATTGCTTTGAAAGCCACACCTGAGCTTTGCAGCGTTGTGCCCGCCAGTATTCAGACTCAGGGATGTACCTTTACTGAATGGCTCAAGGAGCCATGGAGGCTTTCTTGTGTGACAACAGGTCTTCCTCTGCTCATAAGTCTCACATACAGTTAACATTAGCATTTGCTCATGCAAGTTGCTCTCCTGAAACTTTCCTCAAATAAATATTAGTGAATTTTCCCAGGGCTCAGTTCAAAGGGGATGTCAGACCCAGCCAGATGGGGACATGAGAGGATCAGGCCTTTCAAAAGAGCCTTTCCCCTTTGTCAGTCATCTGCACATGCACACAAAAACACATGCAGAGAACAAAGAAGAACGGAGAAGAAAGACAGATATGACCTTTTAGAGATTTCTTGAAAGCATACCATGAGGAAACGTAAATCAAACTGAATTATTTTCAAGGCAGATAAGATGAATCTGTCTGCCGGATCATTTCTTCACAAAGTCTGATCTGAAATGCTTTTACATTCAGATGGATTCAGATGTCCACAGTGCCACCAGGCTTTTGGTACAAGTCGCAAATCCAAAAAACACAATAAAAATTAAAAATTAATACATTTCTAACTTGGATTTAAATCAGTATTTCCTGTTCTCCTCTACTGGCTAAAGTGTGATATATTTCTTTCACTCAAAGTTGTACAGGTTATGAAAGCAACCTACTGGAATTTGAGAGATTTGTTTGAACCAAGTCAGGAACAAGTACTTCATTTTTAATGCAGTTAGAAAAAAATGTTAGTAAGAGAAAGGATGACTACATGTGAATGATTAGACTGAACAGTTTTACCGTTCAAAGACACATTGCCTAAATGTTCCTTCAACGTCTTAGCCAAGTTAAAAGAATTTTAGTGGAAAACAGTTTTAGTGGACTGATGCATAGCATCTGGCAGTTAAACATCTTTGGATGAGATCTCCAGGGTCATTGCTAACACTGCTAACATGTGAGTCATTTTACTGTGTACTTAAATAATGGCTTGTACTTGTACTGTGTACCTTTGTGTCGACACTGTGACATTTTTGTCAGCGACATCCAGAAGTGATTTTAAAACTAGCTGAAGTACGGTTTGCAGTCTTGGCTGAAGATACCTCAAATCTGTTGACATAAAACTGAAATTACATTGATTTGGCTACAAAATAGTGGCGGTTTTTGTCTCTAATACCACTTATAATGTCAGTGACAATAATGACAATGTCAGTAGCTGTGTGAAGTTCACATAGGGTAGCCCTTTGTCCTGTATTAGCCTGTATATTTAGTTAAATTGATTTATCCCTTATATCGACTATTAATTAGCTCAAGTCACTAGATTTCACCCTGACTTTACAATTCCCAGGTCTGATACAAACAGCAGTAGCAATCGTTGTGCTGATTACACCTCAGGTGACAGATATCAATCATCCAGCCCTCCTTGTGAATATCAGTTGTTCTCAACTACAGAGAAAAGCAAACCTCTGAGCCGTCTTCAGGCATATTTGTACAGAGTCCTGTGTGCTTGAGCCAGATGGCCCAGGAAGAGTGTGCCTGTAGTTAAACCAGGGGCGTCCCTTTATTTCTAGAAAAGAGAGTAATACACCAGCAAAGAGCAGTGAAAAGTCGTCAACAGTCATAACAAATATCAAGTACAAACACACAGCCATATTCTAATAGTGAAAATGTAAACTTTTAACACCATTTACTTTCTGTATTTTGTATTTTGCCTTTGAATATTTGGGTAATGACTTCTTACACACAGCTTGACAACCCGGCAGGCTGCAAAGTTATGGAAAAGGAAACAAGGAGTTGAGGGCTTTACATAGGTGTCCAAACTCTAATTAGAATCTACTGTGAGGCATCTCCTCATTGTTGTAGGTCTCCTGTCTTTGAGGGGGAGAGCATAAATTCCATTTTTCTTAGCACCATTAATCTCATTCTGTGTGTCTCTGCTGTGCTTCGACAAGAAAAGTGCTGTGTGAGAAGATGTAGAAGCTGAGCAAGATGCAGAGTGAAGGGCAGAGATGTTGACACAGGCAGGCACCTTAAGAGGCATTACATTATGTATTCGTACGGCTGAAGCGTCTCTCTCAGAATAAGCATTACAGTACATGATTTCATTTCATGTCTCACCTGAACGGATGGCAATTTAACATTCAAATTTCATACAAGAGATAAAAGGCTGAAAAAAATAATGGCAAGTCTTGATAAAGAAGATTGAGCTTTACAGTAGCTGAATTTTTTTTCAGTTTGTAGCTTCTATATCACAGGCAATGGTGATGGATTCACTGACAGTACATGGACTTGTAGTATATCAGGTTATACAGTGTAGTCTTTGCAATAATTTAGCACAATCTTGTGCTCAATGAGAGAAACAGAAATTCATCAAAAGCATTCTGCATTCATAAATATCACAGTATTTTTTAACCCTACTTGTATCGGTACTGTACTCTAAGTTTTCATGTGCAATTGCTTTACTACAGTGTGTTTAGTACAGTGTCAGTGAATTCTCATGTAAATTAGCTAACTGCGTATTTACATACCATTTGAGCAACTAACAACAGCTTTTCATCTGGCAGATATTCAGGCTGTGTGGGCATCCTAAAATCCTTCCACAAGTTTCTATTGACAAACCCCAATACTCCAATAGATAAAAAAAGTCTGATGTTAATATGAGCAACACTGACCACAACTATGATGTATTATATGCTTGTCGTTTTAGGCTATCATTGCTTATGTTTGTATGGCTTCAAAGCCAGTTGTGATCAAGGGGGACACAAATCTAAAGAAGACATTTTTCACAGATTGCTGGTGATCAATTCTGCGGAGGCCTGACTGATGGTGAATGAGCCTGATATCACTGCTCTAGCAAACAAGAACAAGAATCTGACCAATCCTTTGGTGCTTTCCTTAACTTTCATTTAGTGCTAATGACACAATTCAGTCAATAGTCAGTATGTAGTGAGTGTCAATATACAGCTAATGTATTGTCATATTGTCAGCATGACGTGCCATTTGGAGTTTGTTTTAAGAGTGCATTTCAAATAAATGCTCTCAGATATTGTGAACACATACTGCTGATTGATTAGGACTCCAACCAGCTGGCTCTTCCTACCAGCTTGTGTCCTGTTCAGGTCAGTGGCAGACAGCAGACAGAGGCGATTGATGTTATAGGTTTCTGACTGGCTGGTCGATGGAAGCCAGGGAGACTTCATCAGGTTTCACAAATTCAAATTCAGAGTAGAAATTCTGTATATTTGGTAATAGATTGCTGAAATCTGTTGTCTGCAAATTAAGTGAAATTTGATTGTCTGCCTTATTTATTATAAGACATGTACTGTAAAACCTTAAGATGGCAGGCAGGTTCTTGACCCATTTCACTTTTATGTAAAATGCATTTATCGAATATGTATAAATCCCTGTTTGGCTGTCAGGGCCAGCAAGGCCTTCTCTGCTGGCCTAAACACTATCAGAAAGACTGACTTATGTTTTCATATATTTTTTCAATCAATATGTATTAAATTATTCCCAGCAGTCCATTCTCTTCATTTCATAGCTCCAGTACTGTATTGTGAGCTTTTAGAACTTATTAAATCTTTCATCCAATTATATTTTAGCTATCATGTGTTGCCAGTGGCAAAGAACTCTGCTTTGGTCCTTCAAAATCAACAGTTCGGGTGACTGTAGCCTAAAAGAAATGCCTATGACACTGTTGCTTTAACCATCAGATTTTGAGTTGGCCACATCAAGGCAATCTAGCAGGTGTTCAATAACGTTGGCATTTTCATGTCCTTTGTTTGGTTGGTCAGAGATCGTACTAGTTAGTGCTAGCTCAGCTAGCAAATGGCTTCTGTACGATCTGCAAAAGCTATTTGTTTAAATTTAATAGAACTTTTTTCAACGCACAATTGCTGCCAAAGGAAAGGAAAATTTTTGGTCGCAGATATAATTAAAAAGCCATTTTCATGAAAGCTGGATATTGTGAGGAAAGCCAACCCCAAAGCTAGCAAGCCTGTCTCAATCAGGGAAAGGGTTTGTCTGCCAATTTCAAGTCAGTAACTATGAGTGGTACCCTTGGCTCACAGCCTCCGATGAGCTCTGCAAATTGTATTGCTGGGCATGCCCATTAATGCAACTGATCGACTTGGTGTCTGAAGCCACACTGGGTTTGCAAACTTGAGTTATCTAACCAACGCAGCAGCGAGACACCAATGCACAGCCAGACACTTACAAGCAACGGTGCTTTTGAAATCTTTTTGGGATACCTGAGTTAATCTACAGCTCAACAAACAAGTGCACAGGGAAGCAGAGCTCCACAACGAAAAGGTGAAGAAAAATAGGGAAAAACTGAAAAAACTGATAGATTGTGTCATATTTTTTCGGTAAACAGGAACTTTCATTTAGGAGACACAATGAAAGCGCTGGATCCACAAATAGAGGCAACTATTTGGCGCTTCCTTCTTGTCTTGCTGAAAACAACACTGAATTATATTACCACCCGTCCATTAACAAAGTGTTTTGTGGCATGTCAGGCAAAATACAAAATGACCTGATTAATGCTATTGATGATGTGATGGGAGATGAGATAAAGAGGGAGATTAATAAAGCGCTCTTCTTTGCTGTTATGGTGGACGAGACAACAGACGTGAGTAATGCAGCACAGCTCGCACTGGTCCTGCATTATGCGACAGACAGGTGTCAAGAAACGTTTTGGCAAGCGAGCTGATGACATTGCTGCTGTTATTGTCGGTTTCTTGGAGGAATATGAATTTCTGGATTAAGTTGTGGCACAGTGTTTTGATGGCGCAGTAGTCATGTCACCTGAACTAAATGGACTGCAGGCTAAAGTTAAGGAGAAGGCACCTATGGCCTTTATTCATACACCGCTAGGCACAACTGAATTTAGTGCTGTCTCAAGATGCCTCAAAGCTTAAAGAATGCAAGATCCCTTTTGCCCATCTCAATGGCTTATCTGCATTTTTCTCCAGATCCCCTAGGTGCACACAACTACTGGACTATATTTGCCAACAGCATCTTTCTCATGTTGCACCAATGCGGTGGCAATACACATTGAGATTGGTCACCGCAGTCTTTGAGAAGAGAGATACCCTAAAGGGGCTGTTTCACCACATACTGAACAATCATGATGAATATGACGAAGACTCTGTGCATTGTGCCGATGGATTTATGCACCTCTGAATGATTTGTTTTTTACTTCACACATTTAATGGGATTATTGATCATTCAGATGGGCTTTTTGAAATTTGAAATACTTCAGAACAAAAAAAAAAAAAAATAATGGATGTAACATTCTGTCTGGCAAGGGTGAAGGAGTTTTGTGACACCACTGAGCAAGAGAGGGGCCAACTTTGTCAGATCTACAAGGCCACTTTGTGCATCTCAAGCACTCAGCGAGGTCCAGCACAAGGAGACCATCGCACATACTACCACCAACTCCATAGCAATGTTCTGGACAACAGTCTTTGCCAGATACGCCAGATAATATTTTTCTCCCTCCTTATCTCCCAGCAGTTTCAGACATACCAGAAAAAATTCATGAGTACAGCCTTCTCCAGCTTAACACAGAGTCGCAGAACGCTATTTGATCTGTCCCGGGTAAAAGCAGAACCGACTGTTATGTATGCCATGAGTGATTTTGAAGGGAAAAGTCCTGCCGATCTCCTTGATTTCCTTAAGCAGAAAAACCTGGGTGAAAGCATGGGGCAGCTTTACACATTGGCATGTTTGGCGGTGACTATCCCTGTGTCCACTGCTTCTGTCAAGCAGACATTAGCCCTAAAGAAAGAAAACTTATGCCGGAAATAAGACTGGACAGACTAGACTTTAGCATTACCTTCCATGGTGATAGAAACAGATTTATTTGTGACGTACAGAGTCTGGACCCACAAGCGGACACAGGAAACTCAGGGGTTAAAGTACAAAATAAAGATTTATTTAACAGAAACAAGAATCAAAACCGAACTGAGTAACAACGAACACCAGGGAAGGACACGGCTGTAGTGCCTGAGCTCTCCAGTCCCGGCAGGGCTGGAACAACAAAATGGTTAACAAAAAGGCGCAGGAAACTCCAGGAAGACGCGAAGACAAAGTACAAACAAAAGATCGCTAGGAAGGCTGAGCAAAGAATTGAACAGAAAATTTCTAGTAACACTAGGAACCACAGGATCAAAGTAGCAACAAAAAAGTCACGAGAGCAGAACTAGGAGACTCGGACGAGAAAAACATGGAAACAGAGTTCAAAAAGTATCAGGATGTAGGGAGCTGTCGAGGTTTACCTTACTGGGAACAAGACATTCTGGCGACGAGCAGATCAGGATCTGTGTCTTTTATACAGCCACTGATGAGGAATCAACAGCTGCAGGTAGTCAGCTCTGCACACATGAACCGCCTTAAGTCTTGAAATGAAGTAACAAAACCGAAACACAACTACCAAACTAAAAGCAGAGGGCAGAACCATGACATTATTGTTGGAACTAAAATGCACAGAAAACCTATACAACAGACTAATTGAAGTCTTCTTGAGGAATGAAAGGATGGATTTTGTGTACAATAATCAATGGTTTTGATGAGTACAATACATTAATTTACTTTTTTATATGTTTGTCATTTTATTTGGTAAATCTTGATGCTTCTGCTATGGATGATGTATGTGGTGCAGGTGTGGCTCTTGTGCCTGTGTGTCTGTTAAGAGTATAGTTACTACAATTTTAGACAAATAGTTGAATAATTTTTTTGCATGTTTCTGATGGAATTGACTTTAGATGATTATATTTTTGATCTTCCAGGTCAAAGGTCAGGATCATTTTGTTGAATTCCCATATGTTATCGTGGGGTGAAATTTTTATTTTAAAAAGGTATACAGGTCAAAATGAATCAAATTACTGTAATTAGAAGTATTAACGCAATACATGCAAAAAGAGAAGATCTAGTGCTACTAAAGATTTAACCATATAAACCAAATCTCATAAGGTTCCAATTTCCCACACACATTTTCAGTATCAAAATGTAGTGCCACAAAACAACTAATAATGAAAGGTCAAAGGTCACGGCCACTGCGGACAATTAAGTAAACATCACAGGCATTTATATGCCTAGAATTCATACAAATTTCAACTGAACTATCTTTGTTTGTTATAATGAGATGTTGATGGACTGACAAAGGTAAAGAAGAACTGCAAGAGCAGTGCAACACCCATACTGTCTACAGTGCAACATGGTGCACTTATCTTGTAGTTAATCTTCAAAAGGCAGCAGTTGGGTAAAAGCATGTTTCTATTTTAATGATACGGATCTGGACAAAGGTGTGAATTAAGGAAGTTTTAGTTTAGCGGACTGTGCCTTGCTACAGGTTTGTGCTATCTGCATGCTTCCAGTTTGATATGTGTTATAGCCACAATAATAGCTCAGAAGACATTTTAAAAGTATCCTCATATCTAACTGCCTTTTATAATGGCAATTAATTATATTATTCAGTGTTAAATTATTAACCGTATCACAGTGTAATATTAGACTAATAACCATGCCATGGCCCAAGGGTCAGTACAGCTGTATGGCCTGGAGTGTAATGTCTCTGCAACTATTAGATATATTGCCTTTAGATTCGATACTTATTCTTGTTATTCTTGTTCATCAGGGTAAATTATACTTTTGGTGTTAAATCATTTAGTAAGTACATTTACTCAAATAATGTACATAAACACTAACACTGATAATTGTGTATTATTTTGTACTATTTATATGGCCGACTTTCACTTTTAATAAAGTTTTTTTGGGACAATATATATGATTTTACGTAATTATGTATTTTGGGTGAGTCTTACAACACTACATTCTTGATTGCCTTTTCTTCTCTTGCAGGTCAAATCTTCCTATTTATGACCAGTTTCCCTAAAAAACTAACATTAAATCCCATCATCCCAATTTTGTATTAAGTGTTAATTGTCAGATCTGAGCAGTAAGGACAGTAAACATTCCTTTCGCTAAAAATCAGCATTGTCATTTTGAATGTGTAAAAACTTTCAGTTTAAGAGTTTAGTTGTCATTACACAATGCAGAGTGGGTTTGTGTGATGGTGACCCAGACCATTAACATGCAGATGATATTGTTGATGTCCATGTACATGCAGTAGATGTTTGTTATGCTTATTTTGCTGTAAGATTCCAGTTTGCCATAATTATATATACAAACATAATTTACTTGAATAAAGCTCTAAAAGGTTTTCAGAACTGTGTCTTGTAAAATCATCAACGTATCAGAAATTAGTGTTACTGCCTTTCTAAATGAGGACAGCAGCATGTGATAGGTACATGTGTGCGACTGAATAAAGGGAGAGCAGTTGAGAACTGCCAATCTGTCCACTGTCATTTATTCAGTTCAGCTCAGTGTCTGTCTGTCATCATCCTCAGCCTAGTCGTTTCCCCCTGGCAGCTGAATGCTTTTTCATTATATGCACCACACTAATAACCTAAGAGGGAGCCCTACTCCCCCCTAACACACACACACATACATAACATTTCAAAGAAAGATGTCAGTTGACGTCTGACAGCTGTGTTCGATTTAAGATCACTCCATGTTGAGTTTCCGCCGGAGGAAACAGAAAGAAATCGTTTGATTACTCATGCAGTGTTGGGAGGAAGGGCGACGGCAGTGAAATTCATTAATTCCAGCGATTTGCCAGTCAAAGCTTCTTCTATTTTTTCCACCACACCAAACATAAACAAACACAATCATGTGAAAATTGGTCCAAATGAGATGTGACAGTTCTATTGGACCTAAATTATTAGCAATGTTATGACAGCCCGCTTTGCACTGGCAGTCCGCAGAGACTGAGCATAAATAAAAGAAACCATCAGCTTTATAAAAAGGGGATATTATTAATAGTGATGGCTAAAGCTGTTGGCATGATGAGAATCATTTAAGCACCAATATAATCCGCCATTATGAAAGGAATTGTATGTTTTCACTTCTTGCGGACTCAGTCCAAGCTCAAAATGAGCTTTTTACGACTGGTCTCAAGGCACTATTGTCACAGCAGGGGTTAAACACTATGAATTTTTAATGCCATATATTTGGGTTTCCACATAATAGTACACAGTGTGACTGACGTAAGCTTGATGGCAAGTTGGCAAAAAGATTGTTGTGTAAAGATAGTTAGTGCTTGACATGAATATCTTAATACTGATTTCCAACCTTGCTCTCACAGCTTGTTTTAGTGAAGAAAACACACAGCTTTCTCAAAACTCTACTCTTTTTTTTTGTCCAATGTGTGTACAGTAAACAGGCTTTATTAAAAGCTATGAAAAAGTATTTTGTCCATATGCAGTGGTAGTGAGGATAAAAAAAACACATGGGTTTGTCTGAATAACATTATATAAGCATGCATAAGAAATATCTATCATACATCACTATACATGGTCTCCTGTCCCCATGGACAGCTGAGAGGGATCGTGGACATCTAGCTGTTCACTCTTCACTTTAGGGATCTTATATTCATCTAACTAGCCTATATCATACATGTAACACTTATTAAATAAAACGATTTGATCAGCATCCCACTCATGCAGACACCTCTACATTATCGGACTGTTTGTTGTAATCTCTATAAACGCCTCCTCTTATTATTATGTTGTGCACACTGGTTTTACTACAGGTGTGAAGCAAAGAGAGACATACAAAGAGCGGGTGAGCATCGATTTCACACTTTGATCACACTGTGCTTACAGTTTATCATCGTTCATCTTGTGTGGCTTGGAGGAGCAGATATCATACTATATTATGATGGTGGGCTCTCACCAAGAAAACCAAGATCTCTTATGTTCCGGTGATCGATAATGCAACCTGTGGCCACTGGGGACTCATTTAATCCACCCATCCATGGAGGCTGTCAAGGGTACTGATTTCTCTATTTCTCCTTTGCACAGGGATCAGAGCTTGCAGGGCATTTTGGAGTCTCCCCTACACAAAGCGTTGTCTCAGTCTAACAGAAGAGACTGGTGAACCTTAAATGTTTCCATCTTGCCGAACACTCTCATTTTGCAGCGCTGTGCTTCAATCAGCAATACTGCATTTGATCAGCACATGTACAGTTGACAAAGGGATGGTTAAACTACTGTCTTAAAGATTGTTCTTCACATCATCACCATCACACAGAGTCATGCATTCATCTAAAATAACCGTCTTTCATCTGTGCAGATTGGTTTCATTGATTAGCATGATTTGCATGTTAGAGATGAAAACAAGGACAACCAACAGAACAATAGATGAGGAGCCTTAATTGGGTGTGTGAAGATGCTCCATAGTCGCTGGAGCTTGGGCGATACTCTAAACAGGGTGATTGTACTCCTGTGTGTGTTCCTCATCTTGCTGCACGCATTCAGCTCAATTTTGAGATATCTGTACAGATTTAACAAGCTTGGATTAAGAACAAATCGGATCATTGGCCAATTATCATGTGCAATCACAATCCTGACTTTAATGTGAAGAATTCTAATTCAATAAGAGAGTCAAGTGTGAATATCCAGTTGGAGATATTTACCTCTGCCAAATAGGTAATGTTTTTGGTTCAGGTTTTTTTTCCTACCACAATATGGGGCAAATCATCCAGATTTGTTTTTTCTTTGAGCAATTTATAGGCACTTGAACTGATTATATTTTGGGCTGTAGGTCAAGGTCAGTGTTAAAGGTCAAGATCACAAAAAATTCTCCAAATTCCAATTTGTTGACATTAGGAAATTGAAAAGAATCACGTGTCGGGCAAAACTCAACCAATTTGCTTCTGACTTACAGTGCGTACGGTATGTCTTATTGATGTTAATCTGTCTCTTATATGATGATTTGATTCAAAACTAAATTCACCCTCTTTGATTCGATTCAAGAAAAATGTGGTCTGATTTGATTCAATGACATGACCATTCCAATCAATGAGAATCGATCCAATTCAAGGCAATCTGATTTGATTTAGTACTCTCTGATACAATTCCTAACATTTTTTTTTTTATGTAGTTATTATCATCTATCTATTATCATGTATTAACATCTACATACTCCTCATGATGTGATTATTCAGATTTGTTGTGCTACTGGTGCTCTTAATTGCGGTTCAATAGATCTTACAAATTATTGGACTTTTGTCCATTTTTTTGGCCAATTTTGTTTAAATCTGTGTATCTCAAGATTCCCTACTTAGGATTTTTCCAAATTTCAACTGATTACAACTGTATCTTTTTATCTATTTTGTTTTAAACACAATGTTTAAATATGCAGATAATTTGATGGATGTGAAAAAGTTCTGTACCAAAAAGGCTACGTTAAACGGCATTGGTAAAGGACTTACAGTATTTACAATGTGTATTTTTCCGTTTTTCTATTCTTTTACCCCTGTAAGTGAAATTCAGGTCTTAATGACATTTTAGGCAGGTGTCCCACACAAAAGAGGATTCTTGAGCCTTGGTATGAGGTCTGCACGATAATTCAGATAGAAATTTAAATGTCTCCTAGAGTCTTATTGCAATATTTTGCTGCTTAAAACCCACTTGCCACCTGATATAGACAAATCTTGTCTTAGTGGTTTTACGTGAAACCTTTTCTGCCGTACGCAGTTTATATAATCACTGGTTGGGGACTGGTTTTTTGACCCGTATTAGAGACAGTTAGTTCACAATGATATTTTTGGAGCCATCCACAGTCGTTGAGTGATGAGCCTGTAGGGAAGGTCTTGAAGCATTTTACATGTTCTGATTGTGTGAGACTAATGTGCTAATTGATTGCTGTCCCTCAGCCATTTTTCATCAGTGAAGAGCCATTGCTAGTGAACTGATTTGGATATAATCTGCACAGCGAGAGCTTCAATCACAAGAGACAAACATTTCCCCTCTCATTAAAGAGCACTTTAAAGATTATTTCCTCTAGTTGCCACAGTGACTCTAACTAATATAATTAGCTGGAAATTTGCAGAGAACAATTTCCCGGTGAGATTCAGCGAGACTTGTATTTTCTCCCCTCTCTCCCCTCACCTCTTCTCTTGTCAGCAGTGAGTCTAAAGAGACCTCTTTGATCTTGTCTTATTGCTCTCATTACTCCACACTGAATTTAAACCACAAGGCAAAGTATTTTAAGAACAAAGCTGCCGTCGTGACGAACAAGGCTAAAAGAACACTTTTGTTTCTACCAGGATCCTGACAGAATGAAATTTGCTAAACAGAACGGAAAGATGTGCTTATTAATGTGTGTCATTTCATTTGATCAAAAGTGAAATGAGAGTTTTGGACATATAATCTGATGGTTATGTGCATTGAAATGAACATGAATGTAGAATGTAGACTTTCAACGAGTGAATATTTTCTGACCAATACTTGATAATCAACACATTTTTAAAACTCATTTTCTCATTATAATTATGAATTTATATTATTTTTTCTAAAACCATCCATGTGACCCGAGGTTATTTTATTTTTTTATAATCAAGTGAGAGATAAATTATAAGAGAACAGTTTAGAAGCTTAGGTAAGATAACAATAGTTATTTAAGTAGTACATTTTTATGCTTTACTAGATTTACTCGCTCATTTTTCACTGATATGAAATTTGACACACTTCTGACAGGGAATGCTAAAATTCTAAATTCATGTGGCAATGTAATCTCTCGTATGATTCTCGATTTGTCCTTACCTTTTTCCTGCCTTTCATGGTCCCTTAAATCTGAAACAGCTTTTAAAATTGTTTATGTGTCGCAATCTTCCATAACTTCCACAGCTATCACCAGTTTACGGAAGATCATTTCAAAAGGTCAAATTGACTTTTTTTTTTGATTGACCAAACTAAAACGAATAAATTATATGTATCTGTAATTTTCATGATTATTACATCTGTATGTATGTATGTTATTTTTTATAATCAGTTTGAGCTCAAAAATGTTACATTGCCCTGTGAATTTGTTTGCCTGTTTTTGTAATATTTCTCTTTCCATTTTGTGACACTGTACGGACCCTATCTTTGTTGTTATCAGCGCTATGATGAATTGAAAACACTGTTAGCCTTTCAAAGGTTTGGCCCTCTCTGCTTTCTGCCTGTGTGGTCAGGCTTGCTCCTATTTTCAATGGATGCCCTTTTCAAAAAAGCCACAAAACATGCCAAAACAAAGGTCAGGGAGATGTTAATGACATTAAGGTTCTTGAGTCTCTCTTCTGCTCTTCTCCACAATCCAAGTAACATATCTATCTACTCTGTCTCCATCAACTTTTGAATTTTGTATATTTAAATGGTACAGATGTCTAATTTGGAGGATCAGTGATGTTTCGCCTGCAGTCGCAGAGGTAATGGTCAATGCCAAACCAACATCAGTATTAAAAGACACAAGTGACAACAAGCGTTCACACCTCTGCGGCTTTAACTTTGCTGACTGACAAGAAATCTGCTGGTAGAGGGTTGCTCACTGTGAACACGTAGCGAGTTTGTCAAAGGTTGATATGGATTTAAGCCTGACAAGGTGATCTAGACTGAAAGCCACATAAAGCCTAGCAATTAAAAGGGCAGAGTTCTCAAACAAGAAAGATATCTCTTTGCTGATGGGCAGACACAGGGTTGCCAGGAAGGAATGAGAGAGACAGACCTCCCATATCCACACTAGATATCCTCACATGGGGGCAGTGTTGGACCGCCTGTCATCCTCCCTCCCTCCCTTCCTCTTTTCCAATCATCTCTGCCTTCTCCTCCTCTTGCTAATGTGTACATCATCTACCGTTATTTTAGAGGTATACAGCAGGTTTCCTCCACTTGGAGTCTCATTTCCTCCTCTTATGTTACCTTTTAAAGACAGCCCACAAAAGACAGACTAAGGACCACGGTGATCAAGAGGAAGGTGATGCTGGGCCTTGGTCTTTGTATGAGGATAACTCTGTTATGCAAATCAAAAGGCCTCCATCCCTCTCCTGTATCATGATTAAAACATTTAAGGTAAAACTCCATACATGAATCAACTCTTGGATACAAATGCCTCACCGGCTTTAACAGACGTTTTCATTTTCTGTGCTAAACTATAGTGTTTCTGTTGAAAGCACTATTATGTATGTGATGGTTATTGCAAAGAAAGGCAACTACCAGATATTTTTCCTTTTCTCCCAGGCTTCATGAAATAAAAATGATTAAAAGCACTGTTAAAGCCCTGTTTTGTTTGCTTTTCATAACTATCTGGCCAAAAAAGTGGGAAACATTTGACTAAATGGTACATCATGTAAGTGCTCATTGACAGGACGAAGGATTTTTGGGGACTTACCCTTGCAGCTGTGTGTTGACATAGTTGACTAGTTCTGTAATACTGTTTATTCATTTAGCAGCTTTTGAAAAAACAATGTTTAAATGTACCTTTTTATGGGATTAACAAATCTCTTTTTTCAACTATGCTAAGCTAAATTTAAGTCCAAGTAAATGTGGAAATCACTAATTTCTGTGTATTTATTTGTTTGTTTTATCTATAAAAGCTAATTTTGGACAGACAATTTAACAATCAAACAGCGAAGAGTAGCAGAAATGGATATTCCTTTTCCACAACCCTGCTCTTACTGTCTCCCCTTCTTCTTTCTCCCCATCCATCTTTCATTGTGTGGTTAGTCATGGCTGCGATCATAGCCAGATTATTTGAAATCTCCCCCATCTAAAGCAAAAACTCCCCACGCAGTCTCACTTTATACGTGTCTGTTCCACAGGTTGGAGAAAGTGAATACAATTTGGTTCACAGTCTCAAAGTGGGTCACTTTTCTCTCTGCTTCCCAATAGCCATTGATTTGTGGGCTGATACTGCACTGTCCCACAGGCACTCTTAGCCACTCTCTCCTCACTCTTTCGTTCCCTGCTTACTCAACCCCTGCTTGGTAGAAGTCATCTGAGGATGACTACAGCGCATGACAACACGTCGCCGCCAGGTGAGGTGTTGTCTGTTTCATTAAATGTGACCCCAGTGCACAGTGGAAGAGGCATGTGAAACTGACAGCACATATTTTGCTGGAGCTGAAGGGAAAGTCATGCAACCAAATAGATTTTTGAAAAACTTTAACTGCTGAACATCCTAACTCTAATGAGAAATAGAATGTGTGCTGAATAAATACAACAAGGTATCTAAGTCTATCCAAGTCTGAGCTATGAGATTTTCTAAGATTTATGACATGCATGAGATATTTGGAAGAGACAGCATTCATTCAGCTGTGCCAAGCACTTCACGTAACTTAAATCTTTGTTAACTGGAATGCAACATTACCTTTAATAGGTCATAGAAGAAAGAATAATTTCATAACAAAGTTATTTAAATACTACACTATAATACTACCAGTGGCCTCACAAAAACAGATCACAGCTAAATGTCTGTGAAGATTCTCAGTCATCCAGGTCATGGTAGTCTTGGTGTTTCTTCTGAAGGCAACTGGACTTCTTGAACTTGAACAACTGGACTACAAGAAGTCCAGTTGCCTTCAGAAAAAACACCAAGACGATCACAGCTAAACCACATTTGATAAATATTCTCATTTGGTTAAACTTATGCTAACCTGAGCTGTGTTTTGTTCCACCTATGAATCCAAAGAGTCTTAATTTCCTTTTGTTCATTCTTTCCTCCAGTCCCTCCGTCTTTAATAGCTGGGCTTTGGCTGCTGGATCGCCAAGATGGATGGAAGGATTTAAAGATAGACTGACTTAAGGAAAGCCAAGACCAGGGAAGCGGGGCCAAAATGACGGCATGGTTTAAAGGCTGTTTATCCCTGTAGACAGAAAAAAAGTGAGGAACAGATAACCATAGTCTCTTGTTCTTTCCATCCCTCACCCTTATGTCTGTCTTCCTGCTCACTTCGTCTCTTTGAGTAACATTCCTGTAGTGGAAAGTCAGTGCCGGATCCTGTTTCGGACCAGTTAATGCACAGAGCACACAGACACGGACATTGTTATTCAAAAGGCTCTGTAATCCAACCAGCTTCTTTCATTCCTGACTGCTAAACTCTCTCTCAGTTTAGTTTTGTTTAACTGCTTGCAGGGGTCTCTGTAAACTACAGTTAGTTCCTGTGTATTTAGATTATTAAACACAACTTGCTGACATTAGTATGAGTACGCTGCTGATTGACAGCTCAGGAGAGAAGTCTCAGAGTTTTCCACAAGATAAAAAAAGGATAATAATGATGAGTAACTTAATGCTCAAAAATTCCTCACTGCTCACATTTCAGTTTATAATGCAATCTGCTCACATTCAGAACCAAAGACAATGTGTTTTCAGCGTGTCTGTCCATATATACATTTTTTCCTTCTACTTGTTAATCTGATGTCTGGGAATACCTGGAGAGACTCAAGGATGATGACCTGCTTGATTTTGGTGGTCAGAGGTCATAATTTATATGCTAATTATACTTAAAAATTGGGATATAGGGCAGAGATGTTTGACTTATCTCTCGTAGAAGGCATTCCTATTGTTGCACTTGGTAGAATATATAATCGTACACCTGCGTGCTTCCTAATCTGTTTGTTGATAAACTATCCTATTAAGAGTTAAGATTGAGATGCACTCATGATTGCTTTCTGTTTTGTTAATTTGGGTTGCTAAAACTTTTTTACTTTGTCTTTTGGAAAATTAGCCCCCATATGACATATGAAACAATCATATCCATGATTTGGTGTATTTTGACAATGTATATAACAAATGTATTGAAAATTGTTGTGGTTAAAATGCTCCATGTGAATTCTTTAAGAGAAGGCTGGTAAAAGGATTGATTATAACGGTGTAATGTTATGATCAGCTTTAAACTAAATGGACTTGAGTGAACGGGACTAAGTAACTTCACCTTGCCAAAAAGCAAAGAATTATGTCCGGACCTCAGATAGAAAATGGTGAATGCCACACTTAAGAGCGATGACTTCATATCATTCTGTCGTATCTGGAACAGTTGTATGTTGTATCTTTGTTAAATAGGGAAACACTTTGCTTCATAAACCTGAGAGTGGTTGTAAAAAGTCAAAGACCAGATAAAACGGTGAAATTAACAAACATCAGATCTCTACACAGGTGATTGCTGATGAAATGGCCTGAGCAGGACTTGAAGTTTGAAGTTTGGCTATGGAATTCTGTCCTTTGGACATTAGAAGGCTAATCAAAGGCCTTGAGAGGTCCTTTCAAAGAACTCAGTCCGCTTGAGAATAAGCTGAAGGTCAAGTTGAATTTGCGTTGGAGGAATTGGCTTTGATACCACAAGAAACATGCTAAACCGTAATCCATCCAGGACACAAAATTTCATTTCACAGCCGACAAAAATGTTAAGAAATTTCAAAAATAATAAAAACTTTATGTATACTTGACATAAACAAATACCTGAGACTGACAGAACTGCTCTAAACTAAAAGTTTTGTATGCAAGCAATAGATTTTTTATTTCAGTGAGCAAATTGGGATTTACAGTGGAACTAACTACACTAAAGTTGCTTATCAAAGCTCACACTAGTGATGATAATGTTGATTGTCAGAGAGCTAAAAACGATGTCATTTTGGGCCTGACATTTTTTATTTTAGTTCTTTTGGAAGTAGTAGCAACACTTTATACAGTGGTTATTCAGTTTTGTTTGATTTCAAAAAGGGAAATAATAATTTTGACCATAACTGCATCATTGGCAGATATAAATATGACTTCCCAGCACTATCTGGAGAGAAAAAGCTGCACATTTAGTGCCTCAATCTGATGTCCAAGACTGTTATTTCCCTGTTCTGTGTTTGATCACCTGCTTGGGTCACTTACTTCCCACTTCCCCTCTAATTAGAATATTACAGGGTGGAATGAAAACTAACAGACCTCTCACTCCAGCAGGACACGAGAAGTCCATCTGTTCCACATAGAACACTGAAAATCTGTATTGCCTCTGCGGATAGTGCCCTCTTTTTATCGTTTTCAATGAGTGATCCACTTGTCTTCGATGTACTTAAAGTTTGAAGTTTGAAGATTTGAACTTAAGGCTATTTTCAGATTGTTTTTACTAGACCTTTGTTAAAATGAATTCATTTGTTTGGAATTAAATGCTGTTCCCATATGTCGTGGCAGTGAAAAATAAGATTCCAGTGCACAATGCCAGAGAAAACAAGATGTTCAGATGGACAATTTTGTTAACACGTCAATGTTTTGTCACCATTTCTCTGCCTCCCTCTCAGTATGTTTGCCTTGCATGCAATGCTTCCTATCTCCGTTTATGCAGTGTTTTGTCCATACAGACACTTTTCTCCAGGATATAGTGATTTCAGGAGGACCTTTCCCCAAACACCAATATCTCACTCTTCCAGGTACCCACACTTTCCATGTTGAAGTACCTCCATCTCACTGACACCCTGGATGCTCTCCTTGGATCTTTGCATGCCATCTGCACATGCCATCTATTTCCTCAGAGCAAAAGTTGCATTGATTTCACAATAACATGTACATAATGTAGTATTTGCTTTGTCTATGAACCAGGTGACATTTCTCACTTTACCTTCAACCATTGTCAGTGCGTCTGAGTTGAAGATGAAGGAAGTTTAAAGTCAGATTTTTATTGATATTCAGAGCCATGAGAATGTGCGAAAGTTGCTGCTATGCAAGCAGCATAGCTATGCAAGATAGCTATGCTATCGGAAAGTATTTAAAATCCTCTAGACACACCATGCGTTTTCTTCTCAAAAATTGCAGACAGCCAGTGTAACACAATTGCCCTTCCAATTTAACAGTGGGTAGTAAACCATCAGGAGAATTTATTATGGCAACCATGCTGGTTAATGGTTGTGCTTCGGTTTAATGATATGCCTGCTGAGAGAAAGTGAGAGTGGTAGAGAGATGATAATAGGAGAGTCTTATGAATAATCATTAAATTAGTGTCATCCACATCAGTCTCATAAGTGTGAAATTAAACTTGCTGTTTCCTTTAGCAGCCATTACCGGTCAATTCCAATTAGTCAATTGGACAGGGAGACATCTCGTCATTTAATTTGTTTGATTTGTTTGTCAAATCATTCTAATTATACATTGGAATATGAAAAAAAAATGTCAAAAAAATGTCACTGTCACTGTGGCACCACACACACACACACATGCTTTCTGTGGTGACAGAAAGCATATCATCAGGCCACTCTTACACACAAAGTAAGTATTCGTTGCAGCCGGGTGAATGACAAACTAAAAGTGGAGCAATTTCATTACTTAATTGATCATCGTTTCAATCCATTTGAGGTCAAATATTTAAGCCACGTGATTTGATGTGTCTTCCAGTGAGGACTGGAAAAATTCTTGATTTATTTCAGGCCAGGTATTGTTGTTCCTTGTCATGTGTCTCTCTTCCTCTGTTTCCTGTCAGTCTTTAGAATATCAACTATTTTATCAACTGGCTTTTCTATTTTTCATCTACTCTTATTCCTCAACTCTTGTTTGATGACAATTACTTTTAGTTAACTGATCAAAATTATAATCGCTAACATAAATCAAAGATAATCCACTAATCTCAGTATTTTATTCTAATCATATTTTTTTTCATGTTTGAATTGAAAATAAAAAGTCATTGAGAAATGCAGTCATTTAAACTTCTCACAGCAAAGTTTGTGGTTCATCTTAACTAACTGTGTCCTAACTTCGGCAAAGAGATTTTTATGTTTTTTAGGAAAAAACAAAAATCTCTAAAATCATATCAAATCCAATGTATTTATATAGCGCCAAATCACAACATAGTTACATCAAGGCACTTTACATATAGAGCAGGTCTGGACCAAACTCTTTATAGAATTATTTAAAGAGACCCAACAAATCCCTCCATGAGCAAGCACTTGGCGACAGTGGCATGGAAAAACTTCCTTTAAGAAGCAGAAACCTCGCGCAGAACCAGGCTCAGAGGGGGTGGCCATCTGCCTCGGCCAGTTGGGTTAAGAGAGAGAAAGAGAGTGAGAGAGAGAGAGAGAGAGACAGAGAGAGAGTTGAGAGTTGAGTAGGGAGAGAATGAGAGCACAAATGCAAGCAGGAACATATGATAATGCATGATAATGCATAGCAGTACGTAAAAATATGGCAGCAGCAGGTGTTGCAGGAACATGGAGTAGCGATGATTCACCACCTGCGGGATGAGGACAGGGAGAGAGAGGAGTGGACAGGGGAGAAACAAAGACTACAGGGGAACATGGTCAGTAACAAGTCAGGGTGTGATATACATGCATGGGGGAGGGAGAGAGAGAGAGAGAGAGAGAGAGAGAGAGAGAGAGAGGTGCTCAGTGCTTCCTCCTGCAGTCTAGGCCTATAGCAGCATAACTTAAGAGTAATTAAACTTTTACTTTTTAATTATAGGCTCTGTCATATAGAAAAGTTTTAAGCCTGGTCTTGAAAATTGCTAGAGAGTCCGCCCCCCGGACCGAAACTGGGAGTCGGTTCCATAAAAGAGGAGCCTGATAACTAAAAGATGTGCCTCCCGACTTACTCTTGGAGACTCTAAGAACCACAAGTAGACCTCCATCTAGAGAGCAAAGTGACCTACTAGGACAATAAGGAACTATGAGCTCTCTGAGATATGATGGAGCTTGGTCATTAAGTGCTTTGTATGTTAACAGAAGGATTTTAAATTCTATTCTGAATTTTACCAGGAGCCAATGAAGAGAAGCTAACACAGGAGAAATGTGATCATTTTTTCTAGTTCCTGTTAATACGTGTGCAGCAGCATTCTGAATCAACTGAAAGCATTTCAAAGAGATTATTTGGGACATCCAAATAGTAATGAGTTACAGTAGTCCAGTCTGGAAGTAACAAATGCATGGACTAGTTTTTCTGCATCCTTTTGAGACAGGATGTTTCTGATTTTCATAATATTGCGCAGTTGAAAGAAAGCTGCCCTAGAGACTTGTTTTATGTAAGGGACAAAGGACATGTCCTGGTCAAAAATGACTCCAAGATTCCTAACAGTGGAACTGGAGGCCAAAGTAATACCATCCAGACTAATTACATGATCAGATAAAGTCTCTCTGAGGTGCTTAGGGCCAAGTACAATAACTTCA
>KV751347.1:1385008-1463343 GCA_001698575.1 Mola mola
CTGGGGTTGTTCTTGTTTTTTTCTATTAGTGCTGAGTAATACGAGCTTCTAGCATTGCGGAGAGCTTTTTTTTTAAATATGTTTTTAAGCTTTCTTTCCAGGCTACGTGAAAATCTAAGTTGCTGGAACGCCACTTTCTTTCCAATTTCTGTGACGTCTGCTTTAAGGCACGAATTTGTGAATTATACCACGGAGCCAGCCTCCTCTGTTTTATTACTTTCTTTTTTGGAGGGGCAACAGTATCATAATTTGAACACAGTGAGGCCATAGTGCTAATCACGAGGTCATCAACCTGTGCATGGGAGAAGTCCTCAATTGAATTTAGACATGGCATTTTGGCAAATGACGACAGAATATTCTCTTTAAATTTTGCCACAGCATTTTCAGATAAACATCTTCTATAGCCAAATTTATTCCTAGATGCTGTGCAGTCAATTAATGTAAACTCAAATGTAATGAGGTAATGGTAAGACAGAAGAGGGTTTTGAGGAAAAATTGTTAACGTGTCAATTTCAATGCCATATGTTAAAACAAGTTCAAGGATATGATTGAAGCAGTGAGTGGATTCATTCATATGCTGGGAAAAGCAAATTGAGTCTAATAATGAAAGAAATGCAGAACTTTCTACATCTACATGAATATTGAAATCACCCATTATAATGATTTTATCTGTACTGAGTACTAACTCTGATAGAAACTCAGAAAACTCTGATAGAAACTCTGAGTACGGACCAGGTGGACAATATACTGTAATTAGCAGAACTGTTTTTTCAGCTTTCCAGTTTGAATGAGAAAGACTGAGAGTGAAGCTTTCAAAAGACCTATGGCCAGATTTTGTTGTAGGGTTGATTAATAATCTGGACTGAAATATCACTGCCGCCCATCCAGCTGCTCTGGGAGCTGCTCTGGGAGCTGCTCTAGGTTGGCCCGCACCGACTACAGGGGAGCAGCTAGCTACACTAGCATAAACTGGGCTAGGTAAGGTGCGGAGCTGCGACTCTAACTCATTAAATCTCGCCTCCATTTCTATCAACATCCTGCATCTATGACATGAACCACTATCATAAAAGGAGGCAGAATCGTAACTAAACATGGAGCACACAGGACAGGAGAGAGGGAGAGTTGGAGAAAGAGAGAGAGGAGGGCGACAGGCCACTGCTAATCGCTTAAACTAAATTAGCGGAACTACAGAATAGTCTGAATAGTTTAGAAAGAAGGAAGAGAAGTTGAATTCTTAGCCGAGTATGAGTTTGATAACAGTTTACTGTCTATTAATCAAGGTGAATGGCAGAGATAAACCACAGACTAGCAACACGAGGTAACACACAGAACCACCAGTGACCGGAAATGACGCAAAATGCTTTAATCTAATCTCCACAATCTGGTATCTCCAGAACTGAATAAGAGCAAACCAAAAGAATTAGTTTTTATTTTTTTGTGAATCGCCCCTTTTAGGTGGAAAATAAACTGGCTAAAATCACAATATATTGTGCTTAAATGTGTTTAAGTCACTGGCATCCACTCACTCGGAAATGGGAGTCAGTGCCCTCCACTTGCACTCCCTCATTCATTTGCAGAGTGGGGCCAAAGATTAAACAACTTAAGTGCTTATGTCAACGAGTGCTGCCATCTGCCTGTTCATTACTGCCGACCTTTCACTGGTTAAGTGGGATCACCGAGGAGCAGAATAAAAGCAGTGTCCATTCACAATAAATACTCCCGTGATAGCATGCCCTTAGTTGTGTGGGCTGGATTAGCAAAGAAAAAATGGTTGAGCACTGTGTCACTCATTTCAGTCATAACATTTCAAGTAGAAATTTTCAGTGAGCACAGCTCTCAAATTATTTTGATAGCATAAGTGATGATATTTCGTGATAAGTGATGGACATCCCCACATTTTTTTTCATTTACACATAATTGTGTATGCATATTTATATATCCCCAAATCAGGGATATAGGAATTTTTAGTGCAACTGCAGGTGGCAAAAAAAAAAGAAGCACATTTTCAGCTATGTCTCCATTGCTATAAATCCAGCCTTCACCAAAGAAATGCAAATTGATCACAATTTGCATTTCGTTGACGTGTCTCCTGCTGTTCTGCCGTTTGCTTGCGTACATCAGGGATTTGGGGTACATTTCGCATCAATGAAGTTCAATAGTTGTTGGTTAATGGTTTCAGTCTTTTTCAACAAATGTCAAACACCATCAAATACCCTAAAACAGACAACATTCATACATTAATAGCAACAACACATGTAGCAGCTGTAACAGTGGACGAGATGAGAATAAAAATCAATTTTACTGCTGACACAGAGGAGGCAGTGAGGGAGTGTGAGGAGTTGGCACAGTGTGATGGCCTTCACCCGGCCACCTGGCCGGATTTTAAAGGGTCAGGTGGAGTTGAGAGAGACACAGCTGACCTGGCCAGACATGAGTGATAGAAGATGAAGATAGGGCTGATGGAGGGTAATGATTGTCCTCCTGTTTTCTCTCCTACTCGCTGTGTCTAGGTTAATGGGAGTCAGGTCAGGGGGATCTGAAGCCTCAATGTGATGGTCATCTGATTATCTGGGCTGACTCTTTGTGCAATGAATTGATACTGATAGTGTGGTCACCTAGATCACTCAGGAGCAGGCATCTATCTGGATGGATGGTGGATAAGTCACTAGGGCTGTTGCAGTGAAGGAATTCCCCATGCAGTGATTCATGGTGGCTCAGCATGGTAGCATGCAACACTTTTGCAGTTTGATCATTAAAATACATTTTGTAGGTTACCATTATGCTGCAGGATTTTGAGCTTTGTGCTTCACTTTTGCTTTTATCAGATCTCTTCTCTTCTGCCAGTTGCTAGAGAATACACCTGCGTGGCACAAGCTGGTTGCTGGGGTTGCTGCATAGTGAGACCTCAAACCTCAAATGGTTGCGATGGGAGCTTTCCATCTTATTCAGTTGACTTGTTAATATTACAGTATTTAACTTTTACAGTTACCTTGTCAGCCCTAATACTCACATCCATCACAGAAGTCCAGTGGATCATAGTTTATAGTTATTTCGGAATAAATGAGTACTAGACAAAATTTTGATATGATGTTGCTCCATTAGCAAGGAGCATTTTGGACAATACTGATCCTGACGGCGAGATGAATATCTGTCCTTGTGTCTGATTCATCAACACCTGAGGGTGACAAAAGACTATGTGGTGAGCAAAGATTAAATATTTAATATCCCAGTGACTCATCTCAGGCGCAACAGTTTAATGCCATGCATGCAAAAACAGTGCTGCACTTATTGTTGGTCTTCTTGGTGTTTATACATCACAAACAATCTTTAAAGATAAATACCACCGGCTGCGATACAACTCTGTATTTAAATTAAATAATTAAGTTAATAAAAGCAATACATACACAATTAATAACTAATAAAAAAAAAAAAATTAATTATTTCCATTATTTGTCCAATTACTATTGGGCATCTTTGCGTACAGTAAAAGTAAACATTTAATATGAAATAAATATTGAAAATTATGAAACAAAGATTAATAGGCTTGTTTCCTTGTCCAAGATGTCTCCCCTAATGTTATGAAATAAAGTTGCCCTTAACGGATTTACATTACATGCTGTTTCATTGCTTGTGTGAGTTAATTACTCTTGAGATATGAGATACATGCCAAGCAGAGGAGGCTTTGTTGTAAATGCTGCTACTATCTGCTCTCTAGTTAATTTCAGTCTTTGATGTTAATATATATTTTGTGCTGACATTCTCCTGCTGGGAAAACAGAGCTGGATTCCATCCATCAGCTTACAGTTGGTCCTTTTACAGTCCAAACACGCAAGATTTACTGTATGTATCAAGTCAATGCACAAATCATTTGCTGATGATTAATCTGAGAGTCAATGCAGTTAATATTTTATGAGTGCTGCGGTTCAGATAACCAAACAAAATTCTGATGACTAATTATTATCATTAATGATGTGTAATTTTATGAATACGTGTTGTTTTATGGCACATATTAAAGAAATATGCGTACTTTTTGATTATTTGAAGTGTTTGTGATTAAGTGTGTGTTTTATATAATACGAATGATCCAGAAGAAGGAATATAATGGTGGCTTTAGGGATAGAAGAATTTTATTTTTATTATTTTTTTCATACTTGCACACAGCCTGTTCATCGATTTGTTTCATACTAAGATATAATGTCTCAACATTTCATATCACACACAGAATAAGTATTGACTTTTCCCTTTTTATACATTTCCTATATGTTCAAGCAGTGCAGAAATTTTCCAACTCATTGCAGTGGATTTATCCAAAGGTTGCTGCTGCGCTATTATTCATCACACATTTGCATATCTTCTCCTCTTTTATAGCTTTACTGTTGCCATATCTATTATCTCTTGTTGCTTATTAGTGCTTTTATTACTAATGACTAGTGCTCAAAATACAATTATCCGTTCTGTCATGCTTAATTTAATAACTATCTGGTACAGATCTTTGTCGTAATCTTCTGCTGTACATTCTCTGCAGTGGTTGGAAATATTTTGTTCGGGAATCAACTTGTCCATCTGCAGTCATGAACCTGAACTGTGCTTATGTTTGATGACATGATCCAATACCAAATATGAACCAACAAGTCCATATTTTCTCTTTATCCACATGGAAAATCTGTTCCAAATTGTTGGCTGACTGAAGCAAGGCTTCTCATATCGCAGCAGGGACAGTTATTTAGGTCACTCAAGTCTTCCCTCCTCTGCTTTTCCACAGTTGAAGCTGTTCGATGACCTCCATGTCCTTGAGACAATACCAGAGAGAATAGCTTAATTAAAGATAAGAGGTCAGGGTTTTCATGAGGCCAAGGACAATCAGTTATAGTATTTACCCACTAAAATGATGGTTGTATGACTGATGTAATAGAGAAGAAACAAAATAAAAGGCGTTTGCTTGAGATTTTGAACATAAATTGTTACACTGTCCTTTTTTGAAATGTGATAATCAGACCTAATCCGCTTTATTGAATCTCTAAATACAATTAACAACTACAGGAGTGCCATAATCCTATACATTTTTTAGCATAATTAGTGAGGAAAACATACTGTAACTCCAAAATAATGTAGAATAAGCATGAAAAGGAGATATATTAATTACCAAATTAGAGCAGTTTAATTAAAACATGTTCTGTTTAATATAGCAGGCAGAAAATGTTCCCACAGACTTTGATATGGATTTTAATGGGACAAAAAAAAATTAATTTCACCTTTGAAGTCCTTAATCCACTGAAAATCACAACCATGAAAGAAAATTACATTTTGAATTAAATTCCAATCTAAAAGTCATAGTGATGTGGAGCTCTCTAAGGATATGAGCATTAGAGAGGATTAGATAATACTTTTCAAAAGAATGATTTTACCAGGATTATTTGATATCATCATGCTTCTAAAAATGAGGCCTCACTCACGTTTTGTTTTGACTTGTATCTTTTACCCTCCAAACACTCCAATTCTGTTTAAAGCAAACAAATATGTTTGGAAAAATGTGCAAATATATATGTGTTTAATGAAATAGTTGTGGTGTTCAGTGTGTCCAAAAGCTAGTTAGCAACATCACCCTGAGTGCTGACCCTGCTTTATCTGTCCCAACATCCAGCACTATTGTGCCTCATTGTAGGCCTGGGAGGCGGCACCATCTATTTTTTTCCTTTCTGAATAGGATCCCCAAGGACTACTGGTAGGAGACCATCAACTGAGACTTATGGGATAAGAGCGCTCCAGCTGGGCTAAGCAGCCCAACAGCTCCACTATGACAAGCGACGTGAAAGCAACCCCGGTTAGTTCTCTTTCATTGCTCAATCCTCAGGTCCCACTGGGTTTGTTCCAGGGGGAGAGGATGGGAGCGACATTGAGTATGAGCAAGGGAATTAGGAATAGAGAGTAGAGATTTCTTGAGCCACTCTAGAGCAGACCTCCTCTCATCTCGGGGTTTGAAGCAATGTTTCTGATTGGCAGAGAATAGAGTTCATTCTCTGTGGATCGCAGCATGTGCTTCGTATGCGGAGAAGGCTGTCAGCCCATTGAACTCGAGCTTACAGATGGTTGGCCTGGAGCTCACTGCTGTGTCCAGGAACTGCCTTTAACTGTGGCCATTAATGGACGGTCCTGTTGCCTTTGGTAAAGCTCTGACCCAAGAACAAAGTTAATGGTACTTTATAGACTCTGGAGTGCTTGTTCGTAGAACATATGTGTTCCATACTGATTGTTTACAGAATTGCACAAATAAAGTCAAATGCTTTTTGGAACTAGCTATATTTGTGAGAATGGCCCAGATGAAGGGTTGGCATGAAGCAAGTATCATTAGCTATAATAAAAATATCGTTCTCCCATTTCAAGTTTTTGCTGAGCCTTCAAAAAGCCAGTTCCCAAAGTACAAAATGAAATATTCAGTAATACTTTCAACTCAGTTATGGGCAGCATGCAACTTTATCCCCAAGCGTTTAGGTTGCGTGATTCCTTGCAGACTTTACGTCCTGCCTTCAGCTCCCCTAAAGAAAGCCATGACACCTCGTTCTTGCCTTATTTTGACATCGATGCCTGGCAGCACTGATGTCTACTCATCTGTCATATACAGGGTCAACTGAGAGCATCCCTCCTCAGCCAGCCATCGTAGAGAGAGACTCACTCTTATCCTCCAAAGGCACATCAGATAAGAAGTGGGACATCAGAGAGTCACTCCCCGAGGGAAGAGATTTCTTTCTTTTTTTGTGCAATTTCTTCTCTACTCTCTCACTTTGCTTTTGTCATTTTTGCTCTCTTTTACATCTGTGTGGATCATTCTCTCTCCAGCTGGCTGAGGGAGAATCCTATCCTCCCTGGGGCCAATGATGGGAGGAAATCTCAGTGGTTCAGGGTATAAACAGTATATTAACATTTCAGATCATGGAGGGTTGTATCTTCAAGATGCTCATTGTGTGACCAATGTGAAAGAAATATATCTCAGCTAAACACTGTGCTCTGAACATCCATTCAGGATTGAGCAATACTACCATGATCAAAAGATTCTCTGTAGGCTTGTACATAACTTCGATCCTGCTGATCACACATCAACACCATGCAATGATTGTTTAATATTTCACATTTGGTGTGATTTTTGTAGGAAAAGTCTACCTAATAACAATGTAGAGACCATTTGAAAGCTTGGAGAGACAGCGGTCAGAGAAAAATTAACCCCACTGGGATGTCACAGGGACGAATAGCCCTGAAAGTCTGCAACAGATGGTATGAGGTGACTGACCTGTGAGTGAGAATATGTTGAATCAGACCAAACTGTAGTTGTGATAATAAATGAGATGAGCACAGACACTAACAGACAATAGAGGCAAGAATCTCCACATCCTATCCATAGGACCAGCAATAGTATAACTAAATCCAGAGGGGCTAAAATACATCAGATAAATTAAGTCTTGCATTTTGGCTTCTTCATTCAAGATATCAGGTCTTGTATGTGTTTGATAATTGTGTTTAATATAACTGGTATACAGAACAGTTGGTTGAAGAAAAATAAAAGCCATTTGCCACCAAATGACAAAATTAGAAAAACATGAATGCCGATGCATGTCTGGGGACATTAATTAGTACACTTCATGATTAGATTTGGTCCAAAGCTCATTTATGTTCCATGCTTTTGATAAAATAGATTTCGCGGCTAGCTCCTCTATGTATCAACGATAATAAACGGTAGGAACTGTTACACAGGCAGTACAGTAGGTTGCTGGACAGAGGAGCAAAAATGGCTGCAATGCTAAGCTAAAGTTTTGTTGTTGTTTAGGGAAAGTATTTAAGTGTGTGGAACTTAATGGAAATTTGGTTATTGAAACTTTCATGTATCATTAAAGAACATTAAGACAAGGAGGTGCTACAGTGAGTGTGCACCTGTGAGTGTGTGTTTTAGCACTGCTTTTTGAATCTATATAAAGTGTTCACACTAAGATGCACGGAAACATGAGAGACAATGAGACAATTTTGTTTTAAAGTTTTTAACCCACTGATCAGAACTGGTCTTTATCATCTTTATTTGCCTTTAACACACAATTACAGCTCTGCAGGTTTTCGTTCTCTGCTTTTTTTTTTTTAACCTAATTTTCTATTTTGTTTACTGCTTGACTCAATCTGCTTGTAGCCGGTGGCTAGGCTAGCTAGCATAGCCGAAGCTAAGTACTACAGCCATGCAATGTGAATGCACTGTGCTACACAACATTCATCCATTCATTCATTTTCCACCGCTTATCTCGTTAAATTCAGGGAGGAATTTTAGAGACTATCAGATGAATTGAAAAACACTTTATTGACCAGATAAACAGATGTGGCTCACTAGCGTATCCTTTTCCCAGCTACTGGCTGATGGCTTGATTTCTTGCAGCCACCATCCCGGTAATATTTAACAAACTCAGTCACTCCCGCAGTCACTCCCAAATGATTGCTGCTGATGACTAAATGACAATAATGGATTTTTGTAAACTGTTAAACTTTTAGGTTTTTTTTAGTTCTGTAAAGTAAATAGTTGTAGAAAGTCACTTTTTTTTTTTTTTTATCTATGGACCTCTCCCCATACTGGGCTGAAGAGCACAGAATTTCAGCAGACTCCTGTTACTCCACTCCAGGCTGCCTATAGAGCTCATGGCTTTGGTTCTGTTGACAATTAAATAATAATAACCAATTTTGAATTGTTCCTGTAATTTTAGGAATGATGGTATTCATCCAAACACACACACTGTACAGTCTACTCCAAGTAACTGACTGATTACACTTCCACCAAACCTTTTTCATCTACTTCTTTTAACTGTGAATTTTCACTAGCATGTAGATAACTTTTCAGACAATAAGGCTATGAAATGTATCCAAGTGTGATCCATGCAGGAAGTACAGTAATTGACCACGAATAATTTCCACTCGGTCAAGTGATCCATGATCATGAATACATTTTTATTGTTATGGTAATGTTTCCCAGTTGTGTTTTTCTGTAGCACCAGATAGTGATGGGGTGCATTTAATCCACTGTTACACTGCCTGTGCAGCACTATACAGTGGATGAGTGAAAAGTTCCTTAACATTTCAAAGACTGCTTCTTTTTTTTTCTTTTACCAAGAAACATTGCAGAGACAGTGGAAATTTTTCAAAAATTGTTTTCCTTGCCTGGGTTACTGCAATGTACTTTATGTGTTATTACTTAAAAGAAGCATTGAACAGTTGCAACTAGTTCAAAATGCTGCAGCAAGAATTTAACCAACACCTAGAAAAGAGAACAGATTAAATCAGTACCAGCACTTCTGCAATGATTACTTGTAAAATTTAGGATTAATTTAAAATTATTTTATTAGATTTGAAGGTCTTACATAGTTAAGTACTTTCCAGCCTCCTTGATTGTTTGTCTAAGTATATGTTCCAAACTGCTCTCTTAAGATCATGAAATGCTGGCGTGTCAGTACCTATAATGAATTATAAAGAGCATGTTGAATCGGCCTTTATTTTTATACACCAAGGGTTTGGAACAAATTACAACTAAAAATAAGACAGGCAACCTCCATGGATATTTTTAAAAAAGGGATCTCTTATATTCCTTAGTTGTATGATGACTTTTTTCTTTTGTTTTAAATATTTTATGGTTATTGTTTTAATTTAGTCTTTTTCATGTTATTGCATTTTTTTGTTTAATTTTATGTATGAAAGGTGCTGTATAAATAAAGTTTAATATTATTGTACTTATTGTATATAAGTGAACATCAGCTATATCTTTGTTCTAACCCAGCTTTGCCATGTTGTCCTTGACTTGATGGTTCAAGGAACTTGCTATGATATTCATCACACAAAATTATGTTGTAAATCAAATTGATGAGATTTTGCAACATTTTTCCTGGAAGTGACATCAGCTGAAAGGAAGGGTTTTATTGATCAAACACATATTTTCACAGGTGAGACTGATGAGATCAAAGTCTGTCTGAATGTTTTCTCCTGTACTAATGTTCTGCAGCGGTGTGCAAACTTTTACAATAACCCATTACATCGTCTTCTACAAATTTCAATGTAAATTTGTGTGCTTGTGGTAAAAACGCTTTACACATTGAGGAGGTTCAGGGAGTGTATGAAAGCAGAGAGGGAGTTTTACAGTTGAGCTGTCATATTGAACTACTTGGCCTTGAGACTGGTTGTTGATACTGTGACATAGTCTGGGTCTAAGATACTGTTCTGTTTAATACATGGAATAACATTGTTAAATACAAGACCGGTGCTTAGGCTAAAATATTTTGTTCGGAACTTACTTACCTGTGTGTATCTTTTATAGTTTTAGCATAATCTGATCCTCAGTCCTTTTAGCATGTGTCAAGAAAAAATAAATCCAAGTATATTTTTGACATAGAAATAGAGAGGAATAGTGGCATAGGACTGTGGACCAAAGAGTGACAGGAAGCACAGCAATTAAATGCAGGAGGGGAAAACACAAGGGAGTTTTTGCAGCAACAAGGATGAAATGAATATAGGATATCCTGGTATCTTAAACATGAAAAGGAGCAGGAGGGATTTGTATTCTACAACAGAAGCATTGTTTGTGTGTCTTCTGGGAGTTAGAAGAAAAGATTCTGCTCACCGTGGTGGCAGACAGGATAACAAACCCCTCAAAAGAAGAGGATACTGGAGCTGTCACGTCTTTGACAAAGGCAGGTATCTTGGATCTCTTGCAGCTGCTTAGAAAACGTCAGTATGGTTTCAAGACAAATCCATTTTGTCACAAGTCAGAAAAGACAGTTTCAGTTTTTGGGCCTTTGAAATGTGTTCGTATGATGTAAATGAGTTTTTGTTGAAATTTTGGTTCTCTAGTGAGTAGGACATTGTCCAAAACAAGGCCCTCTTCCCAGAAATCCAGAAACTGCTTGAAAGACTACAGTTTACACCAGTTATTTGTGCAGTGTAAAGTCTGTGCTTATTAGCTGTGTTTTCACTGTGACAGAAATCATTTGGAGACTAAAAAGAGATCTGGAAAATGCATCCATGCATAGGTTATACAGTACATGGATACATATTGTAAAGACACTAAAGAGAAAAGATTATGTGAACCTAAAAGCAAAACTTAGCTCATGTTCACAGTAAATACACTTGAAGTGAGTTAATGTTTATTTTAAGTGTTGATGGTAATGCATACCAGAATTACATTTAGCAGTAAAAAAGTACAGTAATGTAATGAAAATTCTTCCCATTAAATCCAGGTGACGGTAAACAGTGCATGAGCGTTGTTAACTCTCCTCAGTGTTCACAGGAGTAGCAACACTCACTTTCATTAGTTGCAGACAGAACCACTCTAAACCTCTAACTTGAGATTGAGATTGAGATTCAATGTTTCCATAGCTTGAAGAAACAAAAAGTTAGAATGTCAATACTCTATTCCACGATTGGTTTTATTAACTTTAGCCAAGATATCTTGGCTAAAGATATCTTTCAAAGCAGATGTTACATTCTGCAGCTTGCTTTTTTCACCACATGTGAAATACTTAAATGCAAAAGAAACTATATTTGGAATTGACATTGATGATTCGATTTGATTTGATTCATGGATCTTTAGGTAGTGTTGTAATTAAATACAGTACATACAGTCAAATGTTACACAGACAGGGATGGCCGTGGCTTAGATGGTAGAGCTTTCATCCAGTGATCGGAAGGTTGCTGGTTCTGTCCCAGACCCTGCAGGTAACATGTCAAAGTTTGCAATGTGTCCTTGAGCAAGATACTGAACCCCAAATTGCTCCTGATGCTGCGCCATCAGTGCATGAATGTGTGTGTGAATGGGTGAAAACCTGTAGTGTGAAAGCGCTTTGAGTGGTCAACAATGTCTAGAAAAGCACTATATAAGTACAGGACATTTACTTCTATATTTAACAAACTGATACCATAAATGAACAAGGCAAGTCAACAAATTCCTCAGATATTATAGAAGTACTAGTTTTATTGTAAGTATAGGACAAGAAAACTCCCTGAAGTTGTGCGTTAAGTTTCACCGTTTCTTTCTGTAGACGTGAGTTGGAGTAGCTGAACAGATGAGAGGCCAACTAAAGAAGGCTGTGAGACTTAATATCAGAGCGCCTCCATCTGGTCCGATCAGTCTCATTAAGTCAAACAAGTGGCCCACTGCTCCACCACTCCTCTGCCCACGGCTGTCCCAGGGCAGTGATTACATGCAGCCTAACCTTGTAGAAAATGACAGTAGAGAATGCAGGACTATGGTAATAAGTTGACTGCTCGCCCCGCTGGCTGTCAGTTACCTCTGGCTCTTATGATACCAAATTCTCACATGCATATTTAATTTCAGTGCAGGGGGTTTTAAAACTTTTATTTCTTCAATGGTTCATTGGACAAGCACTATCAGATTTTTTTTGGTGTGTTTTTGCTTGTTCAAAGGTAGATTGACAAACATATAACCTGTGATACATTTGAAACCCCTATTTTGTTTTGTGAAATAAGCTTTTATGGAAATGTGCAGTAATTACTGATCGGATTCTGTTGAGATTTTGTGGCCACACAGATGTTGCACAGAGGTTATCATGGTCTCAGGCTGACATCCTATATGCTGCATTTGGCTTTGTTTAGGTAGTGAAACTATTCTGCTCACTTTAAGGGAATGATGATGGTTTCAGTAAACTATTAAAGTGAAAACAGACAACTGTCAGAAAACAGCCTATGACCCAGTAGCAACATGTAGGCTGAACAAGCGTCGTAACAGCACCATCAGCCAGACGCTCACGCCCACGACCGGCACGACAGCCCCACATATCCCCTGTCATACACACACAAACGGTTAGACAAGATAACTTCACATATAGCATCTGAACTCAGTTTAATTCACAACTACAGTCCTTAAGTGTGCGGTAAGCATGTGTCATTGTGTCGTGATTCTGTGGCCAGCATGGGATTAAAGCAAGAAAAACAAACTTCAGAGCAACAAATCGTGGATGTAGTATGGCGAGCGGCGTTCGACACGTACACATACATACCTGTGCTTTGGAAACAGATGTGCCCTACGGAGGAAGAGAGAGAGCGCAGGCAAAGAGGCCCATTTATTGGCCAGAACAGCCAACTATAAGGGACGCAGGAGGCGTGCTGCCTCAATGGTACATTCCAGAGAACCAATAAGGGTGCGTTTAAGTAACCAGCGGGGTTACAAGACTATATAAACTAGTACTGTGTGTTGATAAAATGTACAATAATTCAGCTGGTCTTACTTTTGATAACATCAGAAAAAAATATTTTCTGTTGCAAACTAATATGGCGTAGTGTGTAAATGTGCTAGTAGTTTCTTGTAAACAAGTTTTCATGCGCTTATGGATCAATAAGAAGAGGTTGTGTTAAAGATGGAGCTCTTCCCACAGCATGAAAGCGGAACAACAGAGTGCAGGAAGGACGCAGACAGGCATCTGATTGGGCTGCATGTGTATGATGCTGAGGATTGTTTGAAGAGGTCGGCTGCTGGCAATGATGTGCATGACGTGATTCCTCCGGGAATCCTTAGTGAACTATGAGTAACAGCAGAACTACAGAAGATTGGATGAATGTGAGTTTGTTTTTATATTAAGGTTTCTTGTTCACTCCACAGGGACACTCCAGCTGGGTGGATCCTTGCTGTTAGAGAGGTGGAAACCATGCTGCTCACCGTACCACCGCCCTGCTGCTCTTTTTCTGGAGAGTTAGCTGTTTGAGAGATCATTGAAAATGAATGCAGTGTTTTGAAGTAATGGCAATGAGAAAAAGGTGCCTTTCTTGACAGCAGCAGAAGAATATTTTTTGTAAGTTCAGGTTTTCGTAAATTTTTCTGCATCTCAGCGAGGGGTCAAAGTGAAGGATGGATTGTTTTAATTACTGAAACACACACACACACACACACACACACACACACACACACACACACACACACAGTATACTTCTATAAATAAGCTAGGATTAGAGTCTTACAGGAAGAGTGGGAACTGTACGAAGGCCTAATGCTTGAGTTAACATTTTAACACACCAGAAATGATCACTGTTCTCGGCAGTGTAGTGACCAGTGGAATTGCAAATGAGAGCTGACACAAATTAATTCTTTATTAAATCCGTAACAATATTGATAATTATTTCAAATCCAATGTAAATTTGTGTACCTGCAGGCAAGAATGTGAATCTAGACCATTGATGTCAGCTCCAAAACAGCCTTGTTTTTTTCTCTGAACATATAAAAAACAAAAAATAATTAATAGGCTACAGCTTTGGATCATTGCGAAGTGTTCAGCTTCTGCAGAGTGTCTCTTAAGGTGCATTTTGTTCCAGGGACTAAAAGGTTCCTGTGGCCCATTGTTATCTGAGTGTGCACTGCAGTCTGAAATTAGGGAAAGTTACTATGGTCAAAATGTGTTATTGTTTACTGTTTGTGTTGAGAAAGAGGTACAGTTGATATTGAACATTTGATCATAGCTATCCGCTGATTACTAATTGTGTTAATCAAGGAGATGAAGACCTTTGCATTGTTTTCCTGAATGAGCAGGCTGAAACAGCTGTTCGCTGTGTTTTTATTGTCATTGTTTGTTATTGGAACACGACTTACACACTTAAGTGCAACTGCAGCCACCATTCTGTCCCCTGTATCACATTGTACCGTCGTGGAGGTAAAGCTATTTTCTAATAAAAGGTTTAATTTGAGACAGGAAACTCAACATCTACACTCTTAATGATCATCAAAGCAACTAAATTGTGAAGCCTGTGGAGTCTCCAATGGGAAAAACTAGGCGGTCCTGGGTGGCAGTGCAACCATCGAACTGACAACATTGAACTGAGGATCATGAATTTTCACTCTGAAGCAATTACAACAGCTACTAAAACAACATTCACTAACCAAATGCTATTTCATTTGATGTTGTGCTTCTCATAGGCGCCCAAACTTCATTGAAATACAAAATTTGAAATTTTAGCAGCAAAAAGAAGGAAAAGACTTGATGATCATTAACTTTTTTGCTCAAAAAATCTACATGAAACAATTTGACAGATGTGGCTGGAGTGGGGCTAATATCTGCTGAATGCTATTACACTTTGGGTAATGCAAAGTAAATTGACATTTAAGGACCAGAGACTGCATGTAATTGGAGCTGTGGCCCTTCAGTGGCTACTCTCCTCCCACTCTGTCAGGACAAAAGCCAACAGGACACCTCTCTGTAAAAACCACTGAGTCCACTAAATGAACAACAGAGGGGGGCCATGTCAGGGCACGTTAGTCATATCCACTACCTCTTTTTTAATGAAAGCAGAAGCCATTGACAGGTTTATTTTTGGATAATGTATTACAATTTCAACATTCCCTCTGTGGTGATGATGAATCTGTGAAGTTCATGTAGGTTTAAAGAATCGCAGTCTTTGCAGATATTGAGCAACAACTCATGCCTGGTGGTCAACCCTGCTAACGACCTCTGCATCAAAACTTGGCTTAGGTCCGTCCTGTTCAATTTGTCACTCCAAAAGGACAGAAAAATGTAATTCTACTGGCATCATAAAATGGCAATAAATTTGCTATTTGAGTCCATATTCATATACGATCCTGCTCATAAAATTATATAGATCAATTGCCCCTCTCCCTGACATCAAAGAGTAACTGGAGGAGACGATTTAATGACCAAAATGACAAAATGCAAACCCTGCAGGCGACCAGTACCCACATTTCATCTCTGAAAGGATTCGCTACAGTGAGGCCATTACGGACAAGGATCGCTTAAGCAACAATTTTACAGATGACACCAACACTGAGACACCAATGCCAGTGGTTCATCAACCTTTTATGCTGTTAGTTGTCATTGACCACCTCTTATTAACTGATTTCACTCTTTACTCAAAACTGATAACAGTTGATGCATTACATTTGTAAACTACTAAAAAAAACTCTGAACATGAACCTCTGATTAAATATGTAAAAAAAAAAAAAAAAAAATGCAGAATGCATTACAAAATAAAAATAAAAATACTCAGGTGAAGGGCAAGTACCATGAAATTGTACCAATGTACAATACTTGAATACTTTTCACCATTTCTTAAAAAAAAAAGTAGCATCATGTAGATGCCAATGAACTTTTCTTGTCTTGGAAAATAATATAAAATCTGTTCAGTGCACTTATAAGTTAATCCTCAGCTAAAGACCTATATTATTTAAGTTTATGTTTTATGTGTTTTTGTGTCGCTCAACAGCTGCGGAAAAATCTTAAACCTCGTAACTAATCGAAAATTGTAAAATCTGTTGCCTGCATGGCTTTTCATCAGAAAGCTTCAGTTCCTGTGTATACACTGGCGCATCTCTGTTCAGTGATGCTCTATGAAACTGTTGTGTGAGAAAACACAGTCATTTCCTCCAACTGTCTGGTTTGAGGGTTGTTACAGTCCACTACCCTGTAATTCCCCCTCTCGTTCTTGGGGCGGCCTGCCAATTACAATTTCACAGTCTGCTCAAGACTCATGTTGCTGGGCTCAGTTCTTCTCAATTTCCCCCATCTGTCAATGTGAATTGTGATCTTGTGCAGCTTGCCCCATTGTGGCAGTCAAAATGATATATTATATTCAATGAGTGTTCAATCAAGTTACCTGTAAGGTAAAAAAAAAAGCCCTGTGAACCGCTGCTGTCGTTGCAGATTCCAGGGCACAGCCTGAGGATCATGTTGTTTGAACAGGCTGTGATCACTTTCTGGTGTAGCCTGAATGTTGCTACAACTCCTCACAATCAAATCAAACCGCTTCTGGTTAATAAATTAAAACAACAGGGGTTGCACCACCCTACCTTTTCCTCCATCTTCTCCAACTCTGACCATGTTAAAGCCAATAAACACCACTCCTACTACTCACCCCCTACCCAAGCGGTGTTTCATTCAGAGGACAGACATCAGATAACACATGCAATGAGTGTGTCCATCCTCTATCGATGGTGATGCTGTATTAATAAAGAACGGGAGCTTGACTGAAGCAGGGCAAATATTTAACTTGATACAGATAATGATAAGAAAGTCAATAGAAGCTTTTGTCAGTGAAAAACAGGCCCATAGCAAGACAGAAGTGATCCCCACACAAAATCGAGTTTTTTCACTTGACTGCCCTCTTGGAAAACACAATCTAATCTATCTTTATTGGTTTCGTAGTAAGTGTTAAGGTGATTGCCGCTGATCTGTTTTGTTGGTTAGTGGAGCATAAACATAAAGTAAACAACAAGTAAAAGTCTTGATCAATTACTTTGTCCGAATTCAAACTACAGCACAGATGACATGTAGTACACGTGATAATTGTTTGACTGTTTTTCCTTGTTTTCTGTTGGCAAGCGGACACATAAACATATTGAGCAACACCATGTTTATGCAATCTTAGGGTTCCTCCACTTTGGTGTTTACCAGATTAGGCTAATTATCACGAAATAGTCTGCACATTGTTTTTGTGTGTAGCCAAAAGCTACTGTGATATTAACATTGTTTGAACAAGTTTTCACCTCTTCATTGCTCCATATCCCTCCTTGAGACATTTTTCTCTGCCAATAAGAGCCAACTCAATGATATTTCCAAGTTCATCCTTTTTTTTTGCTTCCTTCACCCATCTTGTTCCTTTTTGCTTTCAGGCATCAAACGAACCTTGCCAGGGTTCACTTGGAAGTGAAACGAGACCCCTATTTTCAGACAGGTCAGAGTATAAATAAGCTTTCGTGCCAGCCCAAATGTTTCGTACCAGGTTTTGTTTTAAACTGGGTAAAACAGCTATGGTGGTGAGACTTTGACCTTGGTCGTAGGTTATATACATATAATAGTCTACTTCTACTTCTACTTCCTTGGTCTGCACCAGATGTAAGACTGATACATTGTTTCATTTTTCAGCTGCTTTGGTGAGCATTGAGACTTTAAATCATGGACCAGAGTCTGGATGTTTGGTATAAACCAGAAGCCTTGGACTGCACTCACACGCACCCAAGTGAACCACAATAAGGGGATTAACACTCCAGGGTCCAGTTAAACCACACTAAACAAGGCTGTCAACACAACCTTAGAAAAAAATTTGATAGCAGTTCCACCAATTTTGTTGAAGTAGATGCACTTGATTCTTGCATTTTTTTATGTTGTATCTTCATGCTTGAAAATACTTTTTGTGTGTTGCGTTTAATGGATCAATCAAATAATGTCCAGTATATCAGATGTCCTGAAGCTGTAAGAATTACTCCGGATTGGATTTCTGTACAACAATGTTACCACAGATATTTAGCATAATATGAATAAATATGAATCTGCATCATACAAGCTGTACCATTTCATTTCGGAGGTCACCATCTGTGAAGGACATGAAGTTGTAAAGTAGTTGCAGTTTAGGGGCTTTTATGCAAAGCGATTAGTGTGGAATCAATGCAACTCTATCTGCTGGTAAGCACTGGAATCCATTACTCGATCACATTTGAAGAGTCTTTCGGACGATGCTAGCCTTTTAAACCCATTGTAATGTATTCAATATTCAAATCAAATCAAATTTCATTTTTTACAGCCCAAAATAACAAATTACACACTGTCCCGCTGGGTTTTCACAAACTGTACAGATGTGACACCCTCTGCCCTTAGACCCTTGAACTGGGGTAGTAAAAACTTAAGAAACCTAAACAGGGAAAAATAAGAAACCTCAGGAAGAACGACAGAAAGGTAAATCAAAATGGAGGCGTCCCAAAGACTCACTAGTAGTTCCCCTTTTTGCTGTTTGTTAAATGTCCCATGAGGAACTTTGAAGGGTGATGGATCAACATGGCTTATAAATACATTTGGCACTCCTGAGCTCGCAGATAAAAGCACAGTCTGATAAAAGATGTTTACTCTCCCATGTCTCTCTGCCCGCCTCACAGTCTTTCAGCTTGTTCCACTTCATTTAATTCCCAGCTATTTCTATAAATATAACAACAGCTTTAATTAGGCCTGCCTGTAATCTAAGCAGTGTGAAACAGATTGCCACAGGTAAAAGAAACACTCCATAGAAATGACACTGCATTCTGCTGTGGGGAGGAGTTGGGAGGTTGGAGAAGGAAATGAAATGGAGCGATAAAATTGAAATGTGATCCCAGCGGAAATTATGCATGCTAAGATGGGCCTGAAAAAAATATTTATGATCCCATCACAGCTGTTTGTTTGTCTGTTTTTTAATTACCATCACTGCATACATCAATTCACTCATTTGAGGCACAGATACTCACTGAAATTGACAAATATTTGAATGAATATTGCTTTAAAAGTTTTTTCTGTACCTTTATAAATCGCTATTAAATATTATACTATTAATCATGTTTTGAGAATCTGAGGGCTCAGAATGACTCAGACTTTGACTGTAATTCAAAGCCACTTGCATTTGTTTATTAGAAATTTTGACTTGTTGAATTAGGAAAAGCGGTGTTATCGATGCAAAAATAGAACTATTCAATTATTCTTAGCCGCCATTCATTTTATCATTCACACTTGTGTATTTCATAATGTGGCATGCCACAAAATTTGTACTCACGCACTATATATTGATATTTGAAATCATAGGTGCTCTAATATGAGCAATGCTAACAATTGTAATAAAGTTTAACAAGTTAATTTTAATGCAAGAAACACTGTTAAGTCTTTAATTCCCTTAAAAGAAAAAAAAATTCTTGTCCAAAAGCCCTCTGACAATCTGATGGATCATGTTTGCGCTCTTGTAAGTCTGACTCCTGTGTTACCACAGACCTGAAGACAGAAAAGCCTTTGATTTTGACATTTTATAATAAATTAACTTAAAATTAACAGTTTTAATTTTCTTTCGCTTCACGTTTATCTGATGCCTAGTTTTTATAGTTGTCTTGCAGATATTCATATAAGCCAAACCATATAAATAGACTTGTAAACTCTACTCATGAAAGATCAAACAAATGGATATAATGCAACCTTGTGACACTGTATTACAAATGAACTATTGTTCTAACACTGAATTCCATTGATGCACTTCTTTTTAGTGTTGATAATCATGTGGCAAGTTTGCTGCCCTCAGTTAAACTGCAACTTGTTGGGATTGTCCAAGTGTAGGCAACTGGGTGTGTATTAAAATATCCAAGGGACTTCTCCACATCACAGATCTGACAAACTCTGAATGAGCATGTGTTACATTTGAGTTTTAAAGCTTTTGAGTCTTTATCACACTATGTCTATCTTTTTTTCTCACTCATTATGTAGCTCACCCACTAAGTGTCATGAAATTCAGTGAAATCATATTTATAATTTAACATTTAGTTGGAATTGACTGAAATAAAGACTAACATTTACAGATAGAGACAGCACTGCCCCCACCCCTTCTAAATTCATACTGAGAGATAGAAAGATAATCCCTCGTCTGGTGTTTTGATGAGTGCTGAACCATATCCTGTCTTCCATAGGTGTCCAGTTTAGGTCTACATATCCTTTACATCATTCAGTCATACTTACCAAACCCCTTTAGTAAACACTTCAGTATTTTCGGTGAGGGCAGGGCATGAATACACCAATCAGGATAGAATATTTCATCATAGGAAAAAGGTGATCACTCATTTGCATATTAACAATGACTCATCTACAGATCTTTTGACTCTGTGACTGGTTTTCAAGACTTTGGTTGACTCTCAAATGTGCACCTTTGTTTTTGTAAGGAAGGTTTTATGCATGGAAACCTATGAATCTAATATAAATCTCTTTGTAATTGTTGTTCTTGCTAACAGACTGATCACATTATGTCCTATGACATTTTCAGCGAATGCAGAGTTGCTTCTCTGTTTTCCTTACAAATCACACTAATGCGTGAGCATTACAGTCATCAAATGCATGCTGCTGACAAGCCTTATTTACAGTTGTCTTTCCCATCAATTTAAATGAAGATGTCACTTCTGTAATTGCTGAAACACGAGCCAGTTGAACAGTCTTTGTAACTGACACTCCTGCCATCCATGCATGCAACACTCAACCTGCTTGAATATTCAGGTTACGAAGGGCTTTTCCTGTTGTCATGCTAGTGAAAAATCAACTGTCAAGTGGGCTTGCTCAGCATTTTTAACCATGCCACAGAGCATGATTAGACGTAATTATCTACGTGTACTGTGTGGATACCTCTCCCCCTTATTAATAGTGCACCAAGTCAGTTATTTTGGCAATGATATGGAACATGCCGGATTAAGTAAATAAAGTGAGCAGTTAGATCAGGAGCAAAGGTGGCTGATGTATTTTCTATCATTTTCATTATATTGTGAGACATAAAACTCCCAATGATGCTGGTTCTTGCGTTTCAGAGTCAACTTAATTGACTAATTTTTCATTAAAATTCCTGTGTCAGACATAGAGACTGCATTACTTGTAGACATTCAGTACAGGTTCTCCTTTGTGCTGCTGCCCAAAGATCTTACCATAATATGCACATTGCATATTCATTAGTTAGAATTTGCCCTCATCTCTCAGGACTACTGTTTGAATAAAATGCTCCCTCTCTTGTTCCTTTGGCTGAAAACACAAGTCGGATTTTCATGTGCACAATATAGTGCCTTCTCCTCTCTGCATGTTAATTTTCCAAGGTCACAGAAAGTCTGTATGATGTGCTATTTTGATCCCACTGTCCTCCAACAAGAATGGCCAGCCCTATTAGGGAAAGCACAGCTCTGGTGATCCAGTGGTGATTAATATTCATATGCAGGGAGGCAAAGAAGACTCTCTAGCTCCCAATCAGCTATTCTACCTGATCCTACATGTGAATACCTCTGCAGCTCTGTATACATTATTGAGATCAACAGGTAAAGTTGTAAGACAGATGCTCACCCACAGATGTTGTTAAAGCTTCATAGAGATGGTGCATAAAGTCTTTGCTGTTGCATTAGTACTGCCCACAGGTCAGAAGCTTTTCATATCCTTCAGTAATTTTTGATCGATCTTTCTCTCAAAAAGAAGATTTTTCTTTAACGTGCAACACTATCAAGCATTTGTTCTTCAATGACCCTTTGATTTCTCTAAGGGTGCAGTCATACTAGGCCAAAGTATGGATTGTTTGACTAGTGTGAGTGCTACATACTGTGCTCAATTATTCCACACTTCCTTGGACCTGGAACAGTTGGAAGAGGTGTACTTTGGCACCGCACATTGCTCATGCACGAGCGCAAGCACGCTTATGCAACGTGGACTCAACCTTTTCTTGTGCTGTCGCTGCAAAAATCTCTGCGTTGCATAATTGATAAATTCAAAAATTTGAGCATGCTGTATGTGAAAGACTCAGATCCAGTAGAGTGGTAGTCACTCGTGCTAAGGCATGGCACGAAACAGCTGGGCTAAGTGAGAGTGTGCCCCTTAATCACTGCATCCATAGGTGCAGGTACTTTATAAACAGCAGTATTTCCTCTGTAAACAAGTATAGACAATTAAATTTAGGTTTTAATCACAAATGTTGGAATAAGTGCCAAAATATTATGTTTTTGCCAGGGGGGCTGCTGTCAGAGGTGAAACTGTTCACAGAGTACATCATTTCATGTGACAACATTAAAACACATGTAGAGAGTCTCAACGTTACTTACAGTTCATTTTAAATCATTAGGAGAGTCAATGGGCGCAGGTGTATTCAAATATTAACGTAACATCTCAACAGCTTTCTCAGTTGCAAGGGAATATTTCACAGTGGCTCTTAATAAGACATTCATATCTAAAGTGGATAGTAATAGCTTACAGACACGGTGCATAGAATCTGAACCTCTGTTCATCTTTGCTGAACGTCTACATTCTCCTTTTATGATTTATAGCCTTTTCATTTCTGAAGCTTTCTGAATTCTAAGATTATTATTTCATTTAGTTTTTTAGTTTAAATGTCTTTAAGGTTTATGCATTCACTTAATGTTGACCCACATTACTTCTATAGAAAGCTAGGAAATCATTCATATTATCATATCTTGTCTATAAACATTACTGCACTGCAGAGTGATGATGATTATGTGATGTGGACGTCAAGCAACAGTGCTGTATTTCCTGCTTCTGTACACGCTGACAAAAAGCTCATTAAGATAAGTACTCTGGTGTCCTGGCAGCCGACATCCGTTTAGCTTCCAAGCTTTGAATTCAGCTGAGAACTTTTGCAGAAATCGTCCCCTCTACACACAAATATTCTATCACTTTCTGTAGACTGGCAAAATCTTTCAACTCTGAGGCAGATGTCTACAGACAAAGTAGTGAAATTGTTTTCCCTTATTGAAGAAACAAGTTTCTGCAATAACATGGGATAAGAGAGAGCTACAGTGCAAAAATCTACAGTGCTGGTTTATCTACAACACATTAGCGGTGAGAGAGGAGCCAAGTCAAAACTGATGTGAATTTGCCATATCCCAGGAACACATGAAGACAGATTCTTAAAATTTGGCAGAAACATGGACTCAAGGATGACTTGAATAGATTTTGGGATTGAGAGTTTATAGGTCAAGTTCACTGTTACTTTACATTAATCCTATGCTCTTGAACATGATGTCTCAGAAATGCTGGAAAGTAATTTCTTTCAGTTTGGGGACACCCTGGACTTTATTGACTTCATATCATCATTTCATTCCCTTTTACTAGCTCCAAACTGGTCAAATGTAACTATGTGAATCTTTTCTTTATGTTTCTGTCTTCAGATGACCAGTCAGTCTGACAAGGCCTTGTCACTGTGCTACAATGGTGCCAAAGTCATAGCACATTAGTTTGGATTTTGTACTCTGCCGGGGAATAATCCCCTCTCTCTGGTTTTATTCTACTGCAAATACAACACTTAGTGATATGCCAAGGTTTATTACAGACCCCCCTCTTATGTTTAGTGACTGAAAATGTGCCAAGATTGAAGAGTTAATAGTTAACTAAACAGAGTAAAAGCCAGAGAAATGTAAAAACAAATCCCAATGTTAGAGCACTGCAATCATTACAGAGCTCTGTGAATTTATAAGCAAGATTAGCTGAAACAAATGGTTTGAAAAAGGCTGTGGTTGAATGTAAGTTCTTAATTTTAAAATTTAGTGAACAGTTGTGAACTGCAAAGCATATCCATATGCTATGAAATTCATTCTGTGTACTAATTTTCAAGAGACTTTATTGTTGTTGTTCAATCTTTGAGGTAAACAGTACTGTGATGGTATTATAATAATAATGGTTTTCAGGCTGTTATGGGTGTGTGTGTGTGTGGGTGTGTGTGTTTTATATGAATACTGTGGTTAGACACATTATGTATCTTTTGTTAATTTATTTTTAATTATTTATTTGTCTTCTAATTCAGAAGATAGGCCATGGCTAGCACAGGCAATGGTATGAAAAACAACATAGAAAACAAGTTGTAAATACTTTCTCCAGTGTATTTATTATGTTTATAGTTGTATACCCTGATTTTACTACCTTTTGATGTGATAAACATGTGATAAACATGTGATAAACATGTCAGATATGATTGCAAACAATCATATCTGACATTACAAGCAGCTATAGGGTGCTTGTAATCTCTGACAAAGCAGCTTTTTTTCTGGGCTGTTTAATTTTCCACTGAACCTCTACAGCCAATGTCTCATCAAATTGCTCTCATTTTTGGCTACGCTGTTACATATAACACTTTCACACATTTTATAGTGCTTTAATACTGAGCCTTGGGTTATAAATAATTATCAGTCTTGTCTCAACCCTCTCTCTATTTTTTTTTAACATAGAATTTCACACAGCTCTTTAGGAAGTACAGTGCACCGCTTCATTAAACTTCTCAGTATTGTGTTCTTTAAAGTGTTTTATTGTCATTGATTCCTACAGGGCATCGTTTTGCAACAATACAACATGCAGCAAGAACAGAAACTGAACTCAAACATTCACTGTGACAGCTATCGTGATGGAGGCACTTTCAGGCAGAGTGATTGTGTTTTTATAGCCCAACCATTGACATGCAGTGGAACAACAGCCGGTTGGGATGAAGAGAATCACTCTTAAGACGCAGATTGGACAGGCAGGTTGGCCTCACCTGCTGTTCCCACAGAGAAAACAGAGCGTGTTTGACTTTCCATCAGCTCACTGCAAAAAAGATCAAACTCCAGCTGAAATCTCCAAGGGGCAGACACTTCATCAAAATCCTCAGCTGTGAGACAGCTAAGACTGAGTGGCATGAGAAGTTTTGTTCTTTAGGTTACTGTTTAAATGGAGGACAATTTATAGCCAGGGAGATGATGTTTTGTTTTTTATAGAAGAGTGTGCATGGTAGTGAATGCCCATATTATAGTTCTTTCCCTCATTTGCACAATAAAGCTGAAGTCAGGCACAGCAAAAGCCAAGATGGATCAACAAAAATGATCCTTTTCGGAATTTATCTTTATTTTTTTTTAAATTCCATTATTGGTAGGGCTTGCCTAAGTGGCCCAGTGAACACTAATTTCCTTTCAAAACCAAACACATCTAAAACACTCGGGCTCCCTCCTCCTCCTCAGTAAAAACAGAGATTTGTCTGGCCTTAAAAACACGTCTAGAAAACTTATCTATAGCGCTGAAGGCCAGTCCACACTAATCCATTTCAGCTCTGCACCTCACTTATAACTTTGTTACTAAATATTTCATTATACTTGAAACTGGCAGAACAGAACTTCTGTAAGAAATACTATTATATATTTTTTTTACGTTTTGCTTTGTTTTATTTCTTTATCTATTTCTTTCTTTATTTTACAATGGCATTTGAAGATATTGGAAAGTCATTTTTATTATATGAGCTTTATTTCATAAACATCCTTCTTTCAAGTATTTTATTAGGTCCCAATAAAAGTGTTGTTTGAGTTAATGTATTGTTAAATTGAAATAAAATGGTTTATACAGAGTCATTGTGTGTGTGTACCTTAGAGGCACACTTAGACAGTGAAGAGTAATTGGAGCTCTGAAGAAGTAAGACTGAGGGAAACAGAGAGGTAGAGGGTGAAGCAAGGAGAGATGAGATAGAATGTCTAATCCATGGGGTGTCGTTCTGCGCCAGATGAAATCCACCCCTTCTTTGATGAGGGAAGGCCTTGAGGTGCAGCTCAAACAGGAGGGATTGGGAGGGGAATGGCTTCAATCTGCAGGTTAACTCTGTTAGTGTTCCCCACCACTGAATAGTCAGAAGGATTATTAGAACTGCGGGCTGAGGAGAACCTTCTTGGATAAATTTGAACATTCATAAATACTGCTCACTGGAGAAAAAAGTATCCATGCTGACTGTCCCTCGGTGGCGATGAAGATGAGCCTGGAAAACAGTGACATTCAGTTAACATTTCATTAAAAATTTCTCTGAGAAACCTCTCTGAGATGGGCATGACAAGTGGACTGATGGAGGATGGATGAAGAGGCGGAGGATGTCCAGAGCCTGAGGGCCTGCAGTTGGCTTCATCTTTATGGAACTAATGCTGTAATCTCAGTGAGTGTAACTGTCACTGATCTGATTGTGGTCCTTTTATTTGCCCCGTGGTAGATTGATGTTGAATAATCAAAGGTGGTGGTGCCCAGACAAAGCAAAAGGCCGCATGGATTATTTCCCACCTAAGAGACATTGATTTGCTTTTAATGCCCACAAATATTGATAGACTATAGTGTGGAAGGGCTCAGACACCAGAAAGGGTTTCTCCACATGGTACAATTTCGCCCTCGAGAGCGGTGTCGTTGAACACCAACAGAAGACCAAAATCGCTAGGACTGTGAATCAAAACAGTGCTATTACCGTCCCACATCTACTGCGTCTCTCTGTTTCTTTTGCCTGATCATTATTGGTGCTTGTACCTACTTTTCTTGCCATGTTTTCACACTAACAGGCAGGACAACAGGTACAGAGGGGCCAAAGATCTTTGATTAGTGGAGCAAAAAAGAAAGAAAGCCCTCCAGAGGAATGACTTTATTTTCTCTCTGTATCTCTATCAGTCTCTCTTGTAATATTGATTTATAGCAACTATTTCATGGAGGTGAGCACTGAACTCAATTGCATTCCAAAAACAAGGGTTTTGTATTCATTCCATTTAAGAACATCACATGTACTAATTCAGATCATTTGCAAGAATCTAGCTTTGATGCTCATTCATGCAATGCATATGTGTGTGTTGGGGGGGGGGGTGTTATTAATTTCAATGTGATGTTGTATCAGCTCTTGTTTATGAAAAACTGCCAGTCTGCCCCAGGAAACTGGTGAGACGTCAAATATGGGAGCAAAGCCGGCGACTCTGGGAAATCTGAGACTTCATAGAATTATGGTACTGTGTCCTTGAGTCCCAGCATTCCTTTCCCCCTCTGTTCCCCAATTACAGTTTAGCCCAGTTCTCAAACAAAGCCTGTGGTCCACTTGCCACAGAGCAAAGGGCAGGGAAGAATGTGAGGAAATTATCGATTGCCACGAACTTGTCTTCCTCTCTCTCAGTGCTGGTGTAATGTTATCATGCTGTAAGTCAGAGGCTGTGCTGCGAACTGTCTGTCTCCTATGGTGTCATCGCTCAACTGCAGCGATAAGCTGGCCGAGTGGCAGCTGTAATGGCAGTTGTCTGTCAGTCTCACTGAAGCTGATGGATGGGGATCAGATTTTTAGTTGATGTGTGAGGAACTATAAAGGTCCCTGATTTAATCCTCCTATTAAACAAAGGGCTCAGTCTAACAAAAGTGAGATCTAAGCCCTAAGTCATTAAATGCATTGAAGAATGGCCCTCAAAGGAACAGATCAAATGCTGTTCCAGTTGGAGTTGTTTTTATCTTCTGATAGCTGACACAGGGTTTTCTGTTTCATAAATAGTCTCTTTCTCCATCAGTTGTCATTTGGTTGATAAGAAGCAGTGCAAAATTACATTACATTGACATTGGTTCCACATTGATCTTATAAAATGTAAAATAATACTTGCTTCATTATCCTAAAATGGAGGGATGTGCCAATCTACTCCTGTTTGAATTTTTTTAAATTGAAAATCTATGTGTGAGTGACACACAGTAAATTAAAAAACATACATAGAATATTTGATTTCCGACAATTCCCTCTTTCTTCCATGTTGTAGAAAAAAAACCCAAAAACAAAACATCAACATTTTAAAATATTGTTAATAGTCTTGTTTCTCTTTGTGCCTCTATGTTGATATCTTCAAAACGCCAAAGATTATACTTATATTTGACTCTAAAGTTCCTGGAGTTGATGACTTTCTTTGGGTCATATGCCTATGATAAAATTTATAACATATTTATTTATGGGGTGTGCAAAAAGTATCCTGTAATAGATTAAAAACCTGCTCCAGCCATGATTAAACCTTTAAAACTAATTTCTGTTTTGTAAAATTACATGTGTAATTTTTTTTTTTCAGGACAAAAATCCCTCTGTCGCCTGAAAATGTCTGGGATATTTATCTAGACATTTGCCTCACCAAGACAATGGTGATGTTTGAATGTGCTTCTTTAGCCCTGCCCTGTCTTTGCTCACCACTGTGCCCCTTACCTGTAGTCGGGGTGAGCTGGAACATATATGCTGTGTCATCTTCTGACTCTTAAACCAGTCTACTAAACGCTGCACAGCGGCAAGTTCTTGGAGCCATGCAGGTTAAACCAGACACTGATTCCCAGGGAAAAAAATGGGAGGAGCTACTTGTATAAAGTTCCCTACAAGTTGATGCATCGGAATAGTGAGTTTTATTTCTATAATGTTGAAAGCGCCAGCCCATCGAGTCGTCAGGATTGGTTCCTTAAGTTTTTTTACATTGAAGATCTGGGATGTCAGAATTCTATTTATGGAGAGTGCCATTGATGGATTGCACAATGCAGACAGCAGAAATCCTCCAAGGCATATTTTGGTCGTGATGCGTGTGGTAGTACATGCAAATCACAGTATGGACATGTTACATGGTCAAAATCAAAGTCAATATTGAGCGGAGGCAGTCTTCAAAAGTGTAATTTTTGTTGTGACTCAAATTGAGTTTGCGTCCCAGCAGCAACAGCTCTACAGTACCACAGCTTTGATAGGACCTTCAGTTCAATGTGACAGTAATTCTAACTTGTGGGTCTGCTGTCATATACTGCTGAGGATGCCCTGAATGAAGGCTTTATCTAACACCAAGGAGGAGAAAAAACTATCAATACTGATACCAAATTTGTTTGAAGATAAAGGTTCCCTGCAGATCTCTGAACTGTAGGAACAGAAGCGTCCTTTCATTCTGGTTCAAAATGTCTTCTCCCTAATCTGTGGCAGGCTTGCTCATTTAGCTGCTAATAGATAAGAGGGCATTCATCTTTTTTCTTTGTGGAGTAATAAACTGATTAAGTCAGTGAAAAGCCAGCCAAGTTCCTCTGTGTGAGAAAGCTTCACTGGCATTAAATTATCAAGCATCAGTGCTCTCTTTTCTCTTCACACAAGCACGCACTTTGTTCAGGCGGTGTATTCATTTGTGAAGCTACAAGAGGACACCTTGTTTTACACTAACATATCAAGTGATGTACATGAAAACAGTCACAGTCACAGTTTGCTATTTTTCAGCTGTTTATTTCTTACAGCAATTTGCTCTGAAAGCAGTTAAGTGAAAATAAAAAATAGACTGACTTAAATTTGTGGGTAAAAATTAAATAGCATGTCATTTTACAAAAGGTCATCATCAGCCTTCAACTTTGATTGGTTCTACTGGTCTCTGCGTGTCTGTCAGATGACAACAGGAACCATCTGTCCCTGGGCTCATCATTATGTCCTGGTCACTGTGCTGACACAGAATGAGGAGAGCAGCAACAGAATGATTCATGGCATTTGTTTTGCTTTTTTTCCTTTGTTAAGTGCTTTAGTGTTACTGTCTGTAGAATGTCTTCAGGCTGGAGCCAATATGGATATTATTGTCTGGGAGGATAAGGATTACTCTCTCCAGCATGTGCTGTAATGCCAGCTGTACACAATGAAGTCGTTCTAAGGTTTTAGCAACATATGCTGAAATTATACCTTCGTGCAAATTGCACATGGCACATAGCCATTGTGGATAATCTATGGTAAATCTAAATCCAATGTAAATCCTGGTGCATTTTTTTACAGGTTCAATTTAATCTAGCAATGAAAAAAACTGTTGCATCAAAATGACTTCTACAAAATTAAAGCTGTAATTTCACCCAAATATTTAATTGTGAATCAGACCAACTAGATAAAGTTAAAAGAGAAAAACAGTTGGGAGAGATACTGACAAGGCACAGCTATTGACACTAATTTCTTCTTGTTTTTGCATTGTCAAACAGCAAATACATGGAGAAAAAAATAAAGACAAATTAAAACCCAGGGTTAGACAAACAGTGACACATAGACTGTGTTGTGACTCAAGTGCCATAAACTTGAGTTATACTTTACATTTGACGTAATTTAAAATTTAAAAAAAAGGTGCATGTGAAGATGGCATCACAGATGGCTGCCTCAGTGCTGAGAGAATCTGAATTGAAAAATTTATTTGTTTGTTTTGCTTTGGTTATGCTTTGAGTTGTCCCTCTCCACTTAAAGACAGTCAGAAGGAAGGGATGTATGTAAGTTAACTGAGTGCTATGTTAAACTGAAAGACGACTTCCAGCTCAACATGGACTTTAAAATCAGTGAGTCAGGACTTGACCTGAACCCTCCCTAAACTCAAAGATTAAAAATATTATTTAAAAAAGTTTAAATGTATTACTTATTTCCCTTAATTCAAGAGGCAACGTACATTGATACAGTGGGTTGAAAAATTAACAAATTAAGGTACATTTTCTGTTTGTCACTAAATCTCTGAAGGCCGTCTCCAAAGATGGTGGGTGAAGGTACCAAAATGGTCCTGCAGTGGTAATCTTTTCTGAGAATATCTACCATGTTTCGATATCATTTAAAGTTTTGCAGTATTCAAAATAAACTAGGTGAAATTTTACAAAAATGTAGAGTCAATAGATTCAATAACTTTAACCTTCATTATGTTGCACTGAAAAGAGTAAGTTGAAGCTTTGTTTTGAACAACACACTTGCAACACAATGACAGCTCAGCTTACAATAATTTGTAATAAGATGATGTAAATAAAAATACCCTTGAAAAGTTGAATTGGTAGGTAAAAAGTCAAACGAATGGAGAAAGTTCTCAATAAGAGATACAATCTACAGATGAGAACATATTTCTCTCAGAAATATGTAGAATAAATATGGCAGCACAGCGACTGTGATTAAAGTTGTCCAACATGATGCCGAAGCCACACATATAAGTTCAAACAGTGCCACACAGCCCTGCGAGAACTGACCCTGCGATAAATGATACAGAAAAGCTCTGCCAATGTCTCGCAGGATGTAAATGTCAGCTGGATGAATGGGCTATGATGGATATGCTTAAGGTTTTAAATCTCTCTGTGGGCAGTGAAAAACAGATCCTGATGTTTGAGGACAAGGATATATTGCATTGCATGTACTGACCCACTGACACAGTTCATCACCACGTTCATGGAGGTTTATCATGTCTTCTGTCTCCTGAGGGCGCTCTCACAAGATGTTTTTCCCGTATCTGGTCACAAACACACATTTAATGTTTCCCTTGTATGATGAGTTTATGATGTGCCACGATAAATCTGATCTTTTCTTTGAGTATTGGCAGAGTAAACTGACACTGGCTGTCGTGATTAATGCCTTTGGTTGGACATCAGTGCAGTGAACTAGCACAACTGAATCGCCCACGTTGACAGTGTGCGGCATAGGTGTATGAGCCACTGAGTTGGCAGTGAGTGGGATGATAAAGTGTTTGAGACGAGAAAACAAAATCATGTTATAATTGAGACTGAATTGTAAGGGAAATATGAAGATGAGCAAACTGTTTAAGTAATGAATTTTAAAGCATTCTTCAACAAATAAAACCTATCATCTACTAGATATGGGAATGTTGCACCATTTTATTGGCTCAATATATTGCCAAATATCAGTTTTAATAAATGATTTCTTAATTATCACTGAATGAACAAGGGCTTTTTTTGTTGTACAGCGACAAAGAAAGTTACAAGAGTAATTCTATGCGAGTGTTTCTGGTCATCCTTTCCATTTTCCCACCCTCAATAGATCCAATATCATGTACACCGTTATTTTATCGGTGATGATGCTCACACGATGGATTGTAAAATGAGTAGTTTTCAGTTTTTGTTTAAGTTTTCAGGTTTGATTTGGGTTTTTTTCACTTACTGTAAAAGCAGTGCTCAAGAAATATATCATTTTTCCATCCACCTGGCAGGAGCTTCAATATCTCAAAGACTTGCTTGGCCATTACTTTCACTTGTCATATAACCTCCGCCAAGGGCGTCATGATTTCAGTTTAGCTGACCCTATTTTCATTGACTCAGTAGAGTTTACTGACCTTTTCAAACAAAACTTGATGGCATATGTTATGAGCTGAGGAAGAGCGCTTTAACCGTTTATACTCTGCAAAAGAAATAGTTTGTGAGTAACTACCCTGGTGTTTTTGCTTATTATCATGTAATTTGGTAAAGTATCTCTAAATGCGTCACATTCGTAAAATCTGTGCAACCTAGATTAAAAGGTTAATCTATTGCAAATGAAAGCTATAAATGGACCTTGAGTTCAAAATCTTATGTTCAATATTGCTATTGTAAGTGGGAGAGTGGACCCAAGAACAGTACAAATCTAGACTGGCACAGTTCAAAACTTTATTAACAATGTTCATGAGTCCAAATGGACGGCAATCAGGAAGCCTGGTTGGCGAGTACAGTCTACGTTCAGAATGGGCCTGGAGTCTCCGGAGAGGAAGTCCGGGCAGACTGCAGGCAGACAAGGAGCAGGCAGATACAAAGTTCAGAGACAGAAGGCAGGTCAGGTACCAGGAGATCCGTCCGGAAAAGAGTGCTGGAAGGTAGTGCATGATGCGACGACGATCTGGCAGAGAGTGAGTGTGGAGGAGCTGATTAAGAGCTGGCTGGGGGGAACAGGTGAGTCTAATGATGTTGATTAGGACAGGCAGGTAGAGTGGGTTGGTAGAGGGGAAAACCAGGAGTGGATTGTGACAGCTATAACATTAATAGCATTAATTAACCTTTAATGTTTGAAATATAGATTATATGCAAATTTAGCAGTTCTTAATTCTGTTGACTTTCAGAAACCTTGTCTAGCAGTCTCTGTTTTTCTATTTTTCTTGCTCTGTTAACCTTCCTGCCTTTGATTTGGTCCGTGGTTTTCCCAGTCAGGGAAACGGCTGTCAACAAGTACAACACCAGAACTGAATATGAAGCATGAATAGCAAGTGCCCGTGACACATTGCTCCCATCTTGTGTCAGGCAGAGGTGCTGTTGAACTGTGATGCCCATGCTAATTTATCCAATGACATCTTTCGGATTGTTTTTAAAGGTTTGAAGTCAGGGAAATATCACTTGTTAACACAGTGGTTCTCTTTTAAAATAAGTCAGAAAAGTTGCCCTATTCCATTGAGAGTAAAAGAAGTAAGCACTGTTCAACCTCTGTATGAGTATAGCCACTAAATGAATGTGTACAGACCAAAAATTAACCACACTGCACTTTTTGTCACTACTAGCGGTCTCTAGAGGCACTAAGGGAAGCACCTTTAACTCTTTGTATGTTATTTGTTTGACCCATTTGGCCTTGTATTCAGCCCCAAACTGACCTTGTAATGAGTAATGACCTTGGTGAGAAGCTGGAAGAAGAAATCAATTTGATAGCTCAAAGTGTTTATGATGTTTGGATGCGCTTAATGACCTCTGAATTAGGGGGCACTACAGAATGAAAATACTTGCGTTGTTCAGTTTTGTAACCTAATCTTGACTTGAATCTGCATGCAAAATTATGTCATATTTACTGTTTTTTTTATCACCTCAGAGGTGCAGCTAGAGGTGCAGCTAGAGGTGCATGTAAAGTCAAATTAGAACTTAAATGGTTGTTTTTGGGAAGCACGGAAGACGTATGCTATATTGACCTTGCAGTGATATCTTTCAGTGATTTCATTATTTGAGTTTATTTTATATCTTACATAATACTATAATTGAAACTGCGTCCAGGGTTGTAACCAACGCAACAACGACTATTCACTATATTAAATGCTAATTTGTGATTTTATAAGTAATGTTTGTATACATACATAATCCATATTGCAATATCAATACTGAGGATGACATTATTTGTAACATTCATTATTACAACATTCAACAGCATTCATTCATCCAAGCCAACAGTTCTTATCTGTGCAGCAGAGGAATTTTCCAGGGAAATGTACCAGACAGCAGATAGTTCAAACAGCATACGTAAAGCTTTGATATCAATACAGACAAGCAGCAAAAAAAAACCCTCAATTTAAATGATGTTTTGGATTCTTGCTTGAACTAAAATTTTAATTTGTGTCTATGTACTGTAAATTCAAGAAGCTATTTATCTTTCTGTATGCTCATATTAACTTTGAGAAATGTACAACATCGCTTCACAGAACAGAAGAACGTGTGTTTTGTTTCTTTCTACATCATTTTATTTCATTATTTTTGCAGAGACAAACACCAGCACTGGCTCCCCATGGTAACGTAATGATTGATGTGAATAATGCCTGTCCTCTCTCTGAACTTTCCCATGTGCACACTAGAGGATGTCTATCACTCACCAAGTCTGCAAAATATGAAATACAGCAAGTGAGACACAAACACAGCTGTTTCTTTCAGCAGTAAAATCTTACACTGCAGGCTACATATTTACACATGCAGGGGGCCATAAAACCAGCCCTCCTGAGTCATTTGTGCTCAGGTCAAAGTGATCACAAGGAAGGAGATTTATCTGGCTTCATTATATTTGCATGGCGAGGCTGATGCAGCTATCATTTCTATCAGTCACTTTTCTGGCCCATTAAACCTCATTACATATTGATCCTGTTCCTCAGGACGATAATGTGTCGTTTAATTCCTTTGGTTTCTCTTGCTAATACATTCATTGTTCTTGAAAATGTAATTGAAAGCTGGTCATATCTATATTCACTTGTTCTTTATGACAGGTATAGTTCTTCTTATAGACATTACCTCTACATTGAAAAATATATTTTGGATCATTTTTGACATGCAAGGAAACATCTGCAAAATGCAATACCTGTCAGTGTGTGCTTTGTTGACTTAACTCACCCACTGTAGTTGTCATCATTGAGCCATTAACCCATGAAAACCTGTAAATAAGGCTGATTTTTATTGATATTGAAATCCTAATCATTAAACATGATTATTTATTGATGTAAGAACATATGTCCTTACTTAGATTTGGTGTTGCTTTTAACATGATGACTTTGAACTTAATATGTAATTGAGCTGGAAAAAAACAGACTTATCTGCTAGTCTAAATCTAATCTCCCAGACTCAGATATGCTTAATACTTTCAAAATGACTAAAAAACCCAATTTATAACTAATACAATATAAAATTTTTCATAGAAGACACTACACAGGATGTTCAGAATGGGTCTCATGCACTCAGACATCTGTTCTCACTGCACAGGTAACACTTATAGCATGCTTTATGTCAAGAAGCTGGGCAGGACAGGTTTTGATAAAAAAAAAAAACAACATATAATTATTATCAATATTAAAACCATTAACATATAAATTCATTTTAGGTACTGGTGCATTTCCTCTGCCACAGAGACATCTTTTGCGTCTTCATTTTGACATTGATCATATGGGGCAGGTAGTCCACCTCTGCTGAAATGGTAATGCTTAATCAAAGTGTCCACCAGTTTTTTGAATGGTAATGGCACTGGTAGGATACATGTCTTTAGCTACCATGGATGTTACAGCATCTGTTATTTCATTATGCCTGCAGTCAGATACGTGGTGGCATTGTAGAGATTGTCCTTAATAGAGACGTTTACCTTTCAGTGACTTTTGCTTCTTTATTGCTTCATCATGGACAACTCGTGAATGGACTGCAAGTGATTAAACAAATTCTTGCACATTATTTCAGTCTGTTCCGAACCCGACTACTTGAAACTAGAATGCTTCTCGAGGACTGGATTACTTTGCCTTTCTTTTCCACCAAAAGCTGCATGTCCTTCATCTTCTAAATGTTGTTTCACTCAGATATGGAGAAACTCCTTTTTCTTAACATGAGATGAAATATTGAAACCTTTTGGGCTATAGAAGAGGGAGGCACACATCTGGCGAAGTGTTTTGTTAATGGCACATGAAACAATCCTACACAGCATGCAGCACAATATTTGTTTTACTTTGATTATCTTGTTTTTATGATCATGGAAAACCAAAATCATAGTACAACTATGATGGAAATTTGATTAAGCCCTACTGTACCAGTTAGCTATGTGACTTCCATATTAAAGAAAATGATAAAATGTTGATCCTTCTAACACTGATGCTTCTGCAAGGTGTTAGAGAAGTGATAGTGTTAGAGAACAAAAACACAGTTTTGTCACACAAAGTAAATGTGAGATAATTTTTTTCAAGGTTACCAAATTTTCTAGGATATATGTTAATATAGTTACTCTGAAATCTTTGACCCTTTCATCAACTGATGTTGCTTATCTTTACTGGCTGTAACTAATTGTTTAACATATTGTCGCGTTTATCTGTTAGTTGGAAATATAGTTCTTCAGGCATACGGTATTTGAATATTTACATTTTCACCCTGCAGACCAGATTTTAAATGTCCTTCCACCTTTAAATTTCTCAGCACAGGCGTAAACGGTTTTATTTATTGAGGCAACTGTTTATTTATAGTGTTGCTATCTGTGTAACACTCTGCTTCTTACCATCACCATCTATATCCCTGTCTTTTGTTTATTTGATGTTCTTTTTTTCTATACTTCTGCAACCATGTAATTTCCCTGCGGGGATCATCAAAGTTTCATCAATTCTCTTTTTACACAAACCTGTTGTACTCCCCTACCTGTAGTAGTTCACCCACTGGTTGTCCCTTACAAAGAACTGCATCATCACTTTTTTTTGTAACATTCCAGAGATACAATTTTTTTAGCAAAACGAAATTTGGTAGCCATCATACAAATGCATTGATCACTTAAGGTTTTAATATTGCATAAAAACAAGGTGAAAATGGTGGCTGTATTTATTGGAGTGTAATATTAGACATACTGTATTTGAACCAATGTCAGTTTTGTACATGTGTACCAAATAAATATAGCCATTGCATGTGCTGAACTTTTAAAACTTTTTTTGAACATTTTTCTAAGAGCAAATTTAACAAAGATTAGTTGAGCCTTGTAGTTCCAGCAAACACAGACAAACCAGAGTTGAAGACACTCCACCATTATTAAAGTCTGCTGTTTGGAAACACTATGGTTTCTCCAATCATTAATGATGATTCACAAAGACAAGCAGATCAGACAAAAGCTCAGCTCAGTAATTTGAAACACCTGATGTGAACATCATTGGTACAAGAAAAAATGTAATTAGAGGTTTTAGACAGATGCTGAAAGTAATTTAGCCAGCATGTCATACTTGCCCCTTTTAATAAACTACAGTTACAGATGTTCACAACTTATATTGCATGGAGTTCAAATGAACCCAATTGTCCTAATATTAGCAAAGTGCTACCTGACTGCTGGAAACATCTGTACTTTTTGACAAACAACATGGGCATTTGTTTTTCACAAACCAAAGACAATGAAATTAATAGGTATGAATCTAAAGTAGCTAATGTGCCTCAATGGATATTAATTTAATCAATTTAAGACTACTTTTTATTTTCATAGGTTGTAGCTAGTTGCAAAAGTATTTACATACTTTTTAAGTAATACCAGCCATTGTCTGTAAAGTAAACCATAGTTTACTGTAAAAAAAAAAAAAAGATAAGATGTACCAAAAATTTATGATACCGTGATCTCAAAACTACTAAAGAAGGGAAAAAAGAGTAAATAAGAGTCAATAAGCTGTCTTAAGTGAATGCACTGCAATGCTTCGGTACAAAAATGAGCTATGTACCAAACTGTGATTCATTCATTATCTACTGCTTATTGAACCATTTGGAACACAGGCAAGGTTTTGTTCTCCTTAAAAAATAAAAGACTTTTTACATCATTTGACACTAGTACATGATGTTGTGTAGTGTTCAACAGCCCATGAGCAGACCGTTGGATTTTTAATACGTTTTTAGCTTTCTGATGCCTGTGCCTGTGTAGACTCACTTCACACAGAGCCTTAGTTGTTCTTCTGATGCATGATCAGATGCTGAAAAACAATATGCAATGGTTTTTGCATGAATGGCAGGAACGTAAGTGCAGTGACGACCCCTCAGTGGTCCTTCTTGCTGTCACTGGGGTGAGGTCTCTGTCTTAGGCCACCTTGCTTCCCTTGAGGGACATAATTTATGATGCTAATGAAATGTGAGCGTGCACAGGCTGTCAGAAAGTAAGTGATGAATCCGCTGCATGGAGCTCGTCATCCGTCATTGAGGTCTCCCCTGCCTGCAGAAGCCTCGCAGGAAGCCGGAGTCTGTTCTCCTCTGATTAATGATTAGACTGATGCATCTCTAAGATGATCTCTTTTGATTGTGTCATCTCTTTGTTATTACTGCTGCAAGCATGCTGTGATTAGATCATGGACTCAGGGCTGTATTTTAATACAAAGTCATTGTGAGGAGGATAACACAGCAACAAAACAGATTTGTTATATTGTTTGCACGCACTCAAGATTATTCCCAGACCTTGTTGTGAGTGATTTCATGTAGGAAGTATTTTCCCTCTACAAAATAAAGTTATGCTTGCTTAGTTTCCAAAGAGAAAAATTAAGTTGCATGCCAGTTTTGCAAAATAATTTCCTTTATTTCGGATCTTTATTTCCGCTTAAAGAAAGAACATTGGAACAGACTGTGGGTATTCTCGCAATTACATTTATCTGAAATGTCTGTTGCTTTGTACACTGAAAAGTAATTTTGGTCAGTGGAGATTTGCGACCAGCTGCTACAGCTGCTGAATTTAAATGTTTATTAAAACCTAGCACTGTTTATCTGTTTGAAAGAAGTTTTACCCTGCAGAATGGCTACGTTAATAAAGGTGCTTCAAATATATGCAAATATATACCCCTCCCTCCCTCTCTGCCCTTGTCTGTCATTCTCTGGACAATTTTCATTTTTTTAATGCAACAAAGGATACAAGCAGATGAATTCTGATTCCAGATCATGCAGTGGTTCAGAGTTATTTCCCTTCGCATTGCTACCATGTGTAATCTTTTTTATGAGGGTACCACACATTATTTTCATAATTGTTTTTTCATAATGAATGAATAATTTGACTTTGATGAAGCTTATAAATTCTGTTAATCCTCTGCCATAATCATGCAGTTTTTCTTTTATTTGTCTTCTAATACTAATACGTTTGTTCATGACAAGACACCCTCTCCTATTGTTTTTTAGTTATTTCTAATTAGAACATCTTATTAACAATAATGATAATAACAATAATAACAATAATAATAGTGTTAATGTTAATATTAACACTAACAACTATCAGCCAAAATGTGGAACCTAGTGAACATGAGCCAAACATTTGTTGTCTCCGCTTTCTCACATGTGAAGTACAGTATTTCACTATAACATCTTTACATATTATTATGTAAGTAATCATTTCATAACAATCATTTCATAACTCAACTATTCCTCATCATCACCACTCTGTGGGAGAAATTTCCCAGTCCCAGTGGGTGAAATCAGATGTGATCAGGCAATGCAACGAAAGCCAGTAGCTGCTGAAAAAAATGTTGTTGTTTCATTGTTTCAACACCAGTTTTTACTAAAAAGGATAGTTTTGTTTACTTAGATTATAGCATATTAAACCCCTTTAACATTCTCCAATATTGACATGATGCCTTTGTTCAACACTGAGTTACTATTCGCTTTACAAGGAGCAAAAATATAATATAGTCCAAAACTAATTCTGCGCTGATAGTGGCGCTTTCAGTAGGTGCAATTTATTCTTAGTGGATCTGGCCCCTTGTTACATTGTTCAGATTGTTTTTTTCTGTCTGTCTGTGATTCTATAGTGGGCTGTGGCAATGATTGGGTGTTTGATATGGATGGAGCCCAGGAGGGTCTATTGAAAAATCATAAGTCGAAGCTACTCATTTAAAGAAAATGACTATTAACTAGTTCACTTTTGGGACCCTTGCACCCTGTTGAAAATTGAAAATAATGAACTTGTACTAGTTTGTTTCATTCTGTGTGAACTAAAGATTCTTGTAAAGTGTGAAATTGCACAACACTGGTTAGCTACAGTAATACCAGGCCACATAACAACATACTGCTTAACAAACTGAGTATGAAAGCAACATAACCACATATTCACATATTCAGAGATCCATAATACTGCCAGAATGATTGCTTTAATTGTACAAATTGCGAGACTAAGTTGCAAATAAACATCATAATGTATATCTTTTGATGTTAATGCATGATGCAGCCATCCTGTATTTTAGCTCATTGTTTTAGTGTTGGAGTTCAAACTTTAGGATGCTTTCAAATAGAAAGCACCAGGGGCTGAAAAGGCTGAAAGAAAAAGTCTTATCTGAATCACCTTATACCATTAGTACACAAAGCAATTAATCTTTAACGAATAAATGAACGACTGAAAATGATATAACAGTGAAAAAGCAGCATTGACACAAACAGATGTGTCTGCGTGTAGGATTTATTAGGATCAGTCTGTGCATAATTAGACTGAAGTGATGAACTTGCTAGAACAGTGCTTGAACATGGCTCTCTTCACATCAATGGTTAGCTCCTCGGAGCTCTGTTCTAGTTAGGTCTCTGTGCCATTCAGCCACAAAGCCATCCTCCACCCGTTGTCTTCTAAATAGCTTTCCACTTTGCCATGATGAAGCGTTACACTCCGTTGCCCTCCCCCATGCATGTAGACTGGTGAGCCGGCAGAAAACATGCACAGCTGGTGTCACACATGAGGTAACACCTTCAGCTCACAATATGGATGATGTGTTAGTGGGCTGCACAAGACAAAACGTAAACTGTTTCAAATTGATTAGCTGCAGTCAGACGCAGTAATTAGTGTTTGAAAGGGCCAGGGATGTACTTGAAATGTACTGTATGTGAAAAAAAATGGGGGTTAACGATGTTACTATCCCCTGTATGTCTTGCTGTGATGCTGGACGGCTGTAGCATTGTTATTTTGCAAAAACCAGTGAATTTTTTGTACTTGCTCTACTATGCTAATTGTTTCTGAAGATTTCACTATCTTGAGGCTGACAATAATTAAAGTGGTAAAATAAAACACCCTTTCCCTTGTAAACAAATTGTACAGAATTCTTGAGGAAATGAGACATGAAGGAGATAAAAACCCTCATCATTGAGCACACTTGGTCTTCCTCTTCTTTGAGTATCTTGTTCTTCAATAATGCAAACACGCGTAATGTAAATGAACACCTCTGATGCAGACACGAAGTGTCTGGAGATGAGATGCTGTAGCTAGAATCAAAAAAGAGATCACATCAGCAATCAGCTTGTTTTTATTCTTCAGTTCAAACCCTGAGGTTCTCCAGCATTTTTACAGCTGAATAACAAAACGGTTATTTGGCCTATGCTTGAGGTAATGCGTTGCATATACGATATATGTGAACTAACAAGCTGTGTTGACCATGCAACAGTTTTTTATGTGTTATTTTCCTCCTTGGTAGCAGCCTCTCACTTGTCAGACAAGCCTGTTTTCTCCCCCACCACTCACGCTGCCATAGGGGCTCATGCCGTCTGCCAGACAGCCTGCTATTCACCAACACATATTTCTGCTGTGTGGGAGCTTACACAGAGATTTTACTCACAATGACTAGTGGCATAACTCTCTTTTACAGCACTCATGTCTACTCCGTCACTTTATACAGAAGGAAATTGTGAGTGTGAAATGTATGCTTGCTGTCACATTCACAACCAAATAGCTGTTGCAAAACACATCATTTAACAATTATTACAAAGCTTTCACAGCCAGTTTTATTTTTTTTCTCATTGGCCCACATGTCTACAGTCAAAGCTGTGCAGTGATCCTTGTAAAAGATATGTTAGAGCCATTAGTGTAGCAGAACGGTTTACACAAGTGTGTGGAGATCTGTGTGTGCAACATCGTGGAAACTAGGAGTAGCAGTCTGGACACAATTAATCATAAAGCACTGGAATAGCTGAAATTATACTGTAATTATAATAGGAAATAACAAAAAAATCAGAGGTCAGAATGAGTGTTTCTAAATTCACGCTGTCTCACTGTTTGTACATAGAAGAACACTAAATGTCACTGTACTCTCAACTGTGACAAAACTCATTTTATCCGACATTGGGCCTCAGGCAAAATGAGTTTATCATTTTTCTAAAACTCTCTTACTTGCGAAACCATACTATGTCCTTTTGGAAGAACATGCAGGAGAGGGAAGCACATAAAATACTAGCACAAGGAAACCTCATCATTCCCCTGGAAAGATATGAAAAACAATGAAAAATTACACCAATGTTTACAGTATTTACAACATGCTCATAATTTTACTGCACATATCATTCAGTTTTATTGTTTTTTATTCACTGATAGCTTTACAAGGCTCCTAATAGCTGATATAGCTGTTTCTGTGTTATAAATGTTCTGGTTGAGGGGGTACAGATTGCAGCTTCTCCTGGTAATGGTTTAGCAGAAGCTTTCATTTTACATTCCATCAATTTTTTTATTAGATTATGCCTTTGCATGATGACGCTCGGACAGACTCCAGCCTACACAACCACGACCCTCCACAGGATAAGCAATAGAAAATGGATGTAAGGAATGATGATCAAGCTACTGGACATACACTTCAGTTCCTTTTCTGAGCCTGGACCCTGTCATTATAGACGGGAGACAAGCATGACTTTTAACCCAGCAATAAATACATGGACAAGAGTTTCATTTCTGGTAGTTACCTGTAATTATTTACTTGAGTGTCTCAGGCTTTGTAGGTATCATAATGATATTTAACCTACGAGTCATAGATGTCACAAGGCTCATGCTACCTATGTACATCCATGTGTTTTGATCATCCTTTGAATCCCCGTCCTGCAGGATTTAGCCAGATTGACCTTAAGATTGTCTCCAAGTGTCACAACCACAGAACACATCTCATGTTCAACACGTCAAGATATTTTTCTTCACATATCATTTGCATTGTTTTATGTCAAGCTCTGCCCTCCGCAGTGCAGAGATTTGAATGGTCAGGCGTCAATGGGGCTGTGTAATGAAAACAGATCTTTGTTGATGCTCACCCTACAAGGCATAGAGGCTGCCACATTGCATTGCACCTGCGTCCAGAAATCCACTCAAAGCTAAACAGCAAGCCCTCGTGTGGTCAGCGAGATTGCATTAATACGATTTAAATCTTGCTTTGTTATCCTGCACGGATTAGAATATTGGATAGCTGAGTAGATACAAAATTTTAGATCTTAGTGATTTAAGAGCTGATCACCTCCAGTACCCCACTCCTCATTCCCTCCCTTTCGCTTTCTATTTCTCTCTCTCTCTCTCTCCCTTATGCACACACACACACATTAATTAGTTCCTTCTCAACTGGAGTGGATTGTAATGTACATTTTTAGTAAATGGTAAATGTACTTGTATATATATATATTTTATACTTTGTATTAGTCTAGTTTCGTATTAGTACCATTGTACCACTGTACAACACATCATTCACTCATTCACACGCTGATGGCCATGCAAAGCGCCAACCTGCTCTTCTGCAGCATTACAGTCTTTCCTGTCCATAATGTCCCATGATAGTTCTATGCTCAGCCATTCACACGTACACTCCCTGATGAAACAGCCACTGAGCCATTGGGGTTCACTATCTTGAACATTTGCAGCGCTTTGACACGACGCACTCTATCTCCTGTACCACAGTCGCCCCAACAGTGTTCCTCCATGGTCGTTGGCCATTGCTGTATCATCCCTGCTGCCTTGAACCAGTGGATTATTAACTTAAGTTGTGGTTAAGAGGAAGTGACAGTGTGATGAGCTCTTGACAACACACGCCATTCCCAGTTTATGCCTAGATTGAGTCGTAACACTTACCACTATTTGTGAATCAAGGTGTTTGAGAAAACCCGCACACAAATGCAGTGGAGTTCCCAAACCACAAGTGGTTTGTAAAGATTCAACAGTTGTGTATAGAAGTCAAAACTTAAATATGTTTTAATGAAAATTTCCATATACTTTTAAAAAATATATTAAAGGATTTCCATATATTTAAAACAATATTTTTTTTGTGTGCACTAAAACATTTTTTTGTGGAGGGAGTCATTCACATATAAATCTCAAAATGCATTTGTGAATTTTGAGAATGACCCAACTTCATACTGTTCATCTATATTCATAGATGACTTCTAAAATAGAGAGACTCTTTTTATAACACATAATTTGGCCCCATTTACACTTACTGGTTTCTCATCAATCTTAAATCTAACATTTGGAAGTGGCTTAAGACACTCACACTGAGCCACATATTTGCTTCTAGGAAGTTTGAACAAGAAACATCTTTAATGTTGTTTGTAAGTTTCAAGCATGTAAGATGACATAACTGTCTGATCCAAGACATCCAAGGCACTTGAAGTGGCAATAAATGCAGTAATAACTTATTTTAACCACATTAGCTTACCCATCTGCTGTCGAATTTAGCATTTTGAAGAAAGTCAAAAGAAAGAATGAGATATTGTAAAAAGAGACTACAATAAGGCTCGTGAAATTAATAACGTAAAGTAATGCGTGCAGGTTTTCAACCAAGAGTGTTGTGTAACGTTACACCAGAGTCAACCATTAACTAATACATCCACAAGCATTAGCTCCCGCTAGCATAGCTAATTCCAGCGTCATGATATGTTACATTAAGAAAACTAGCAATTACAACATTTGCAGAATAATTATACCATTTATGGCCCAGTGGATTATTAACTGGTTTATGGACTTGAGATTGTGGACGAGGCTCCATTTGAAGAAGAGAGATTATTGCTGTGATTTTAGGTGCAGACAGTCATGGTACAGAAGAAGTTTTGCCGGGCTTCCCGCTGTAGGACATTAGCCTTTGGACGCTCAAGAAACAGGCTTTGCCCCTCAAACTGAAATAACATAACTCCCGGGGAGGGATGCAAATTTGGGGATGGGCATATTTCACTACTGAAAACATTCACTACTGAAAATAGACATGTTACTTTTTTTGGAGTAGAAGAGGAGCCAGCTGAGTTGACTAGAGTTGTTTATTGTTTCGTAAAGCCCTCCATCCTGGAAACACTATGTTGACTCTGGTCCTTTGTCACTTTTTCTGTAGTCGAAGAGACGTTGAAATGTCTGTTGAGGTTTGCGAACTTCACTGTGTGCTCTAACTCTGCCATCAGTCACACCAAAGCTCCTGGTTTTAAACTTGGCCAACAGTTTCAGGGGAGGGGTTCACTAACGGTGAAGTGATCGCTTTACTGAATCACTAACTGTGCATGTGGGGCCAGGCTGGTGACCAAAACAAAGAACTGAAAAGCTCAGATATTATTATATATTATTATATATCATTACTCCTCTGCATCTTTATATAGCATATAGTTGTTTGGTGCTATATTAAGGTTGAAAATCTTGCATATAGCAGCTTTAAGACATTCCCCTTTAAAGTTGCCAGATGACGCTTAGATTTTGTAGAAATGAGTCACTCTCTGATTCTTTTTTAGTCCAAATCTATTCTCCTGCATTCACATCAGATCTGTCATGCTGTTATTGTTTGATACCCCCTGTCTTTTTCCTCCCAATCTCTGTTCCCTTGTCCCAGGCAGCACCTCTCTCCTCAGACAGAGATGTGATGGATAGCACTTGTTCAAAAAAGAGTGATGGTGCTTTTGCAACGTGGCAGATGTAGAGTAAAAGCAACTTGTTACACCAGGTGCTTTCTACTTCTCTAACAGATGGCAGATTTGCTCTCACAAGCCTTCGTCTTCAGAACTGGAGGAGACAGTATGATCTAGTCTCTTTTCTCATCGGTGATATGACAAGAAATCAGATTTCACGGCATAAATGTAATAATCTGATCCGGAAGAAAATGTATTGTACAGCATGCTGCCAGAGCAGTGTTTTTCATTGCTCTATCCTGTATTTTACCCTCGTCCTCTCTATTTTTGTTATTAAACTATAGCTTAGATAAATGCTTCCACTTCCAATATGCTGAAACTTGTTTTATAAAAGCTCTTCTTTAGCTGTATCTCCAAGGCCCATTTTTTATTCCTTTCTGGGGCTACTAGCAAGGATAAAGCACTACTAGGAAAATCCTACATCACCACGATTTACGGGCCTTAATCCTCCACTTGTGTATTGACAAGGCATCCCAAATACACAAAGCACATCCCTCTCTCTACACACACAAAATCTTAAAGGATGAAGAAAATTGGACTGAATTTTTCTGCCTTTCACCCTCTGTTCTCTAAGTTCTATTTTCCTCAGCAGACTATGGTATACCACCCTGTTTGTAATTAGAATTAGATCATCTTGTTATAAGAATAAGTATCATTGAGTTTCACCTTGTAGATGAAGCGGAGAATCCTGACAACAACATGCCTGGTTTGCCTGTGTTTTAATTGCAGGTTTGGCAAAACTGGATGAACACTAACATTCAGGTTTCACTGGCTGCTTTTACTCTGAGGCTGCAAAGTTCAGTTTGATGTTTCCTTACTCTAGAATCGGATCAGATCAGATCAGAATCTAGATCAGATATACTCTCAGTTCTTAAAGGTTTTACTGCAGCGTTTTCACATGTACTCGTGGATCACTGCCAAGATCTGCCTGAGCTAGGAGAGCATGGAGCTGAAAAGAGATATTGTGTGGACCGACCCCTGACAGAGCGATACTGCAGTTGTCTGAAAAGACCAGAGAGGTGAAATACGCAGCTCAGATTATTCTTTATTTCTATATTTTTACTTCAACAGATAAATTCTCCTTCAAGCGGCAATGACTGCACATACTTTCATCCTGACAATAGTTACCGCTTCTGTCACTGCGTTTCGTTCTATACTGCTTTGTAACAGAGTAAAATCTTTTCAGAGAAAGACTGGCAGAGATATTGTATATGGGAGACTTTGCTTGGATTGTTTACGTGAACAGAGTTTACTATATATTTATAAGCTTCAGCAACAAACTAAGGTGGTCACCATCTAAAGCCCAGAATGTAATACACAGAATAAGATTGTATGCACATTTATTCTTTAACTCCTCCATTAATTCCACATATTCATATAGAAAGGCCACAATAATGGTCAAAATGAATTTTATACATTCCAACATTGCAATGTCTTTCATTCAACCCTCCCTGTCCTCTAAAGTCTTTTAAACTCACACCTTCGCTTTATAATGCAGTATCTCAATTAAAATCATCACACCCAAGCTTAAACCCTAACCAAGATACCCTGGTCATATCATCAAGGTTATTTATTCAAAAGCTACATCCAGAGCCAGAGCGGACAACATACTGTAAATACAGAAGGTGTATTTAATTGAGCCCTAAAGCATCTTTAAATTCCTGAGAAGACTGCCAACCCTGCCAGCCTGCAGGTGCCACTATGCATGCCATTTAGACTTGAGTGTTTATAAAGTCCTTCCTTATGTTAACTTGCTTTTCTGTTGTAGGAAGACCTCGTTGATCAGGTGAGCATCTTCTTCCTTTAGAAGATGCTCACCACCCTACTGGGAAATTAATTTTTATTAGATCTTATCAGTTTGGTAGCAGTCTTTTTCTTTTCATCCATGTATAAAATGAAAATGGTATCTACCTTCCTGGACTTGTGGGAAATTAACATAGGCTTCTTCTTGTGGCAAGTAAAGACAAATTCAGTCTCGTAAAAACGTTTCAACAGCATTTCAACACTTTCATTGCGTCTTGCCTACAACAACTGCAACTAAAAAAAAGGAAGACATTTTGAACTAAATCACTTTTAATGAGGCTCCAATTTAAATAACTTAAACCCTGTTCTTGTTTAAGATCTGCTGAGCATTCGCAAATTGTTAGCTGCACATCTGCATTCCTTTCTTAATTTCTCATTGTTACTGAGATCAGATTATGATTGGATTATTTAATACTTGTACAATTACTAATTGAGTAATACTTATATAGTTGTTTCTGTTTTCATGATGGTGATTAACTTCAAAATGTGCCCAATGGAGTGAAATGAATAACACTAAACAAAGCTTTGTCAGCTTGATAAACAATTCTCAGCCTTTGCCAAACAAAAATGGAGGTGCTTTGAAGAACAAAGAACACTTGCTTCACTAAGATTCTCTCTGATCCAATTAGTTGAGTGAAATCACTTTTGTTTCGTTTTGTTCTTCTAAATAAATGGAAATGGAAATTAGAAATCCTGGCTTAGGATGCTGTGCGATATGAATGGCTGGCTCACAAATAATAGGGGAGAAATGGTTTTACTCCACCTCTGATCAAATAAGGAGGAAATGAAAATTGTGTAATCTGGGAGAGGAAGCAAAATAGATTATTGTGGAGTTAAGTATAAGATGAAGACTGAGGAGGGTGTGGCTGTCTGGCTGGACTAAAAGAAGCTGTAAGGTTTAGGGGCATGTTTGGCAGAAGCAGACTGAAGTAAAACAAAGGGACCACCATTTTTCTCTTTTTATTCTTAAGGCCTTGGGTAGATACAAGCTTGGAGTGGAATGGGGGCCTTTAAAAATGTCCTGCGAATCATCCGTATATGTAATATGTGCCACAAACAGCAGGACCTGCGGTCATTACCTGTTAAACAGTTGTTTCTCCAGCTATGTTTTTATCAGATTTGGCCCAATCAGTCCCAAAATTGAACCAGCAAGATATCACAACCAAATTAATTCCCGTCCAAAATGATTTGGTTCATTAACAAACAAATGACAAAACATTTACCACGTGCGCTGGTGTTACACATGCTAATGGTTATTATATCAATGAAAAAGAAGCCAATACAATCTGCCGTATAAATGTGGCAGATGTGTAAAGCAACATGTTTATGTCATGTTCCTCAGACGCTTAGCCTGATGCAGCACTAGGTAAATCTAGTCTACATGGAGTCTGCAAACATGATCAGTGAAAAAAAAAATCCCTTTTTAACAGTGTGCCATGTGAAATCAAGTGTCAATCTCAAGGGCTAACAAATTAAGCCAAACGCGAAATTTAAAAAAAAAATGCAGTTCTTTGAATGGCCATCTGAGACTCGCTTTAAAAATCCCCATAATATAATGGGGTTTAAGTGCTATTACTATACTGTATATCCTTTCTCATGACAACATGATAAGAGTACAGGGGGTGATTTTTCATATAATGCACTTATTTAAATTATATCAAGACTTAAAATTCCTTGAAGATACACTGGGAGGATACGCATTGCTGCACCTGATTGTATCTGATACATCGTGGTGGCAACTTGTTAATCAGAAAATAACCCCATCTTAAATTATACCCTGGTTTTAGCTAGCGGTAGCAAATCAAGCAAAACAAAAATACAAATAAAAATAGTAATTTTCTTAAATACCTGCTGTAGATACAATTCAAATTGACTTTGACTTGTATATTTATTTATCTTGTTTACAAAATAGGTACAGTGGGCACAAACTACATAAAAAAGTCAATAAACGTTGTTTTTCCAGACATACCTCAGTCCTGCTACATTGTGAATTGGTGAATTTTCATATTAAATGTGTAACTGTGTTGGTCGGATTTTGGGATTCAAAGACATATTTCTGTCACAAATACTTCATTAAATCATCAATAATTACTTTATTGAGACAACACATTATATTGAAAATCGGACTCACAGTTAGCGGATAGTAGTTGTAAAATGCAGGCACACCTACACACATGAGAGAGGGGACACACAGACACATGCCCTTAGTAGCTGATTAATAAGAACATAGCCAGAGGCATTTAGCAGCACTCAATTTTTCATTTTGATTATCTGGAAGAAATAATAGAGTATTAGAGCTTATAATAACTTGACATCCCCTCATGTATTACTTGCTGATGAGGATGGTTTTTATCATTCTGCTGTGTTAACTTGGCCCAGAATCGCAGCAGCATATTAATGCAGTGCGTTGCAAACCATGTACAAACAAAGGGTAACAGGCCTCATAAGCAGAAAAAGAACAACATGGGATACTAGCAAATTAAAGTACATGATTAATACGCTGATACTTTTGAGAAGCTGGGAATTTGTTGTATTGGACCTCTGGCACTGTCAGCTGTGAAAAAGATCGCGCCTGAGAAGGTAAATAACAAATGCTGACAGAATATACACATCTCATTTACAATTCCTAAGGTCACACAATTTACACTAATATACACTAGATTATAAAAAACAACACATAAGTCTCGGACAGAAGTCAGTCAAACAAGCTGAAGCCATGCTTTCTATTTGTGCATTTATTTGATCTATTTTTGCATCATTAAATATACAAAACATTAAGTAAGACGGGCCATCATAGTAAATACATGTCAACAAACAGCAACTGTACACCAGTATTAATCAATGTGGAAAATGAAACTTATACTTAGAAAGAAACAGAAATAATGCAAATACTGCAAATAATTTGCCTCCCTTTGTGTGAGTGTAATCAAGTTCTAAGTATTAACTCTGAGTAAACTGAATGAATGAAGGTTATGAGTGAGCATGGACGTGAGTATGGTTATATATACTGGGCTGAGCAGTTCTTTTTGTCAGAATCAATAATGCGCCATTGACCCATTCTACAAATGTTGATCAATAAAGCATTCTAATTGGCTATGATAAGCTTCAACTGAAGATTGAAATGTATTCAATTTAGTAATTTTTGGAAAATTGATTTTTAGATTATACTGCAGTTACACACTTAAGTAACCAAAAGTGTAACGTTATACTGATATTAGTGTTCTAAAGACTATTATGAGCTTTTCTGTTTGATGGACCAATAAAATATTGTGAAATCCTGGTCAGAGGCTAAATCTATAGCCTGGAAAAATTGCTACTAATGGGTATAGCCTCTTAAGACCCCGAGATTAATCTGCCGGAAGAAATTAGTGCAAACTTAAAATGTCTATTTAGCTTGTTTACATCCAAAAATTCCACTCCATCAGCTCAATTTGGCCTCAGTGCAAAGCAATTGTTATATAACACACATCCTACACACATCAGTATCGCACATGTTTCAGTACTGTATCCGTATGTGTAGTTTAAAAACCAGTCTGAAATTCATTTGTTTTGCCCCCAGCAAGAAAAGTATTCAGATTTGGTTCAAAGCCCAAAACTTTGTTTGGTAGAATATTCTATTTTATCTGACAAAAATGCTGTGTGTCTGTATTTGATCGTGTTGTTGGTAATCACAGCACATTTCTGAAATTGTTTTTTTTTTTCATACGCTGCATGTACAGTATGCTTCTCTTGTTCTTCTTTGGCTGCAGTGCATTGAACTGTAAGTTCCACTGTATAAATTCAATTTGTTTCCTGTCACTGCCTCAGAAATCACCACTTCTCAAATTAAACATGTTTAATCGGTTCTTTTTATTTTTCTCTAGGTTCATACCTGCAATCAAAAGCTGCAGCACTATGCTTTACACACTTGAACTTGAAATACTGCTCACCGGTTTTACATTCTCTGGGAGAATGCAGTGCTAGCTCTTTTTCAGGTTACAGCACATAAAATACGCTCTCCCTCAGGCATGTTGGTCATCTAATAAACATATCTGAGAAGCAGCAGAATGACAATGAAGCACAGCACTATAGTGACATATTGGGTATGCCTCGCCCTGCCAGTCGGATCTGTAAGTATAACAGTGATGGAAAGCTGATATAATTGACTGAAGGATCATTTGATTGCCTGAATGTGACATTCATTTACGCAGCCAAAGTGATATAACAGGCTGTTTTCACAGAGCAGTCTTAATGTTTTAGTGCACTGACAGCAGAACCGCGAGAGGTTAATCCCACCGTCTCTCACTGGGACAGCGGTGAAGAAATTAATGTGACAAGTAAATGACAGTGGTTTCCGAAAATGCGGTTGGAATCAATTTTTAATATGCAGTAGTCTTGTCTGACCCACACCAGCAGCTCCACATACACACACACACACGCACACACACACACACACACATATACTGTGGACCCGACCCCCCTCAATGCTCCCAGCAGAGTATGTTAAAACCAGTCCAAGCATGGGACTTGAATAAATCTGCATTCACTTAACGGATTAGTCACTGTTTAAACATGGCTTGCTCTCTTTGCCGCTAATCCGCAAAGATTATGACACAACGAATGACACAACGCAGCATTTCAATAAATTGGTGTTTGGAATGGTTGGAAGATGATTTTGTGTGTGTGTGTGTGTGTGTGTGTGTGTATGTACATGTATTTCTATCATTGTGTGGACAAATTTTGACATGAAACTAGTCTTATGAGGACATTTTGACCAGTCCGCACAATTTAAAGTGCTTTTTCAGAGTTAAGACCCTGTTTTACATGCAGGGTTACAATTAGGTTTTGGTTCGGCTTAGTGTTGAAATGCATTTAATTGTGTTGGTTAAGGTTAGGGGCTATGGAATGCATTATGTGAGTGAGTGTCCTCACAAAGACAAAGACACAACTGTGTGTTTGAGGAAGGAAATGAAGATCTTCACAAGTCATAAAACATTATCTCCCCCTTTTCAGGCACATGAACACCTCCTACCACACAGTCAACCAAAGCATACCCCACACAGGGAATCTCCAAGCCGTTAGCAGCACGCAGGGTCAGAAAGGGGGCATCTACAGGGTTGGTCACACCGGTTCCTCCCAAGTACTTCCTGAACAAGTTCTGGCTCAGCAGTGTGACCTGAGATCCTGTATCCTGCACAAAAGGTATAGAGCATCCATTGATTTGAATTACAGCATCCGGACACTCACCGACCAAAACAGACTTCGGGTGTGATGTGGACTCTGTGTTCTGAGTAACTGCCCCCACTGCTCGGCCCTCAGCTGCAGGGGAGTTTAAAAATCCTGGGGCCTACTTGATCTGTGTGGGCACCAACGCTGGACGGGCCCTGCTGTCCCACAACCCGAACAGATGAGCCGGCCCTGTGCATCCCACTGGTAGCCTGGTGCCATGGGGCCGGCTTGCCGTGGCCTCACCTGAGGGGCTCGTGGAGCAGCTGTAGAGTGGCCCTCGGTTTGGATGGTCGAGGTTGGAGGCAACTCCCTGGATGAAAGCTGTGTCCTCACTTCCTCTCTTATTTTGCAGATTTCAAAACTGCATTGTATGTGGTAGACAGTTGATGTCTGAGGCCACCTCCTCTGTTAAGTGATGGCTGTTCCAGCTTGACATAGATGCCTCCTTTACTCCTCTCTCAAACCATCTATCCTCCCTGTCCAGCACATGCACATTCTCATCCTCACAGGAGTGTCCCTTCTCCTTTAAGTGTAAGTGGACTGCTGAGTCCTGGCCAGAGGAGCTGGCTCTCCGGTGTTGAGCCATGTCCAGTTGCCTTCAAAAGAAACACCAAGCCTACTATGACCTGGATGACTGAGAATCTTCACAGACATGTTTTCATGAAATTGTAAAATGTCTCACTTTCCATATGTGATATGTTGTCTATGTTCAATTGTTAATAAAATATGGGTTTATGAGATTTGCAAATCATTGCAATCTGTTTTTATTTACATTTTACACAGCGTCCCAACTTTTTTGGGAATTTGGGTTGTAGAATCCTCCAATCCTTACTCCTCCTCTTTGAATGGATGGACATAAGTGAGGGAAACTAATATTTTTGTTGTGACTTGCATTGCTTTCCCTTCCTCTCATATCATCTCCCACTCATCTTCTCTTTAAGTCACATTCATCTCTAAAAGTTGACTTTCTATAGCACTGTCAGACATTATTTCAATTAGGAACTCGATTTCCTGATTTCCTCATCTACTAACTACTAATACATCTACTAACTGCAAATCTTTCCTTTGTTTGGTTATAACATTAGCCGACTTTCAATTCTAATCCAAAAAAAGAATCCACAGTTCACTTTTACCCAGATCAAGACCACCTCTCTCTATCTGACCAGGATATTGCAGATTTGTCTGGACTGTGATCTGGGGGAGGTTATATTACTTATAATTATGGTTTGAATGAAACAAGGTGCCACTACACAATTATTCCCCTTTTTTAAAAAGGAAAGAAATAAGAACAAAAAATACAATTTTTTTCAACAATTTTTTTTATTTTATGTAAAAAAATATTAATAGGGATGATTTCTTTCCTGTATCACTCGAAATAGTTGAATATTGCAAATGTTTCAAATTTGAGGATATTTTTGTTACTTGTACGAAACATTTTTTGTGTGTTTGTATGTATTTGTACTTGCTACACAGTAAGAATCAAAAGTCTTAAACCAACAGAGTGAGGACAGGCTATTTGAAAGTTAAGACTCAGTTTCAGGGTTTAGGTTAGAATTGGGTTTTGGTTAGCTTGGGGGTTAGGCATTTAGTTTTGATGGTTAAGGATAAGAGGCTAGGGAAAGGATTATGCCAATTAGTGTTCTCACAAAGGAAGAAGTACAAGTGTGTGTGTGTGTCTGTGTAATGGAAGAGACTGGAACATTAGAATCCTTTAATCATGATGCCAATATTAATGCAGCCCGCTGCTTGAGCCCCATCTACACCAGCACTTGTGCTCAGCTAATTATTAGAGCCCCTATCTGCATCCCAGGACCGAGTTAAGGGTGCCACACTCAATTTATTTCTTCAATACAGCACTCTGTAGTGTCAGGAATGGAGCCTGAGTCTAGCAAGCATCCACACACATACACATATCCTTTCGTCTGAACAAAGCCTCGCTGTGACTCACACCATTTGGCAGATTTGTTAAAGAACAGCATTAAAACATACAGTAAAGTGCACACAGATACACACTCGTCCTCATCGAAGCGACGGCTCTCTTGAGCTTTAGCTGACATCATGTACTTAGTGTGTCATACAAATGTCACAGTGATAGCGGTCACGCTGCCAGAGAGCACAGTCAAGTATGAATGGTAGAGTTTGCAATGAATTTCTCAGTCTGCCACAGTCAGTGGACCATCTTACGCCCCTACAACCCCCTAATGAATTGCTCACATAAGTGTGCGTGTGCCTGAGCATGTGTGTGTGTAGCTCCTCAGCTGGTAAGAGGCTATATGTCACGTTTAGTGTCATATAACAGATGTTACATTGTTCATTTGTGCTTCATTTGTTGATGAGTGTGAAATAGAACAGACAGGAAATTAGTAAATATAAGAAACATCTGTAGCCACTCATATGTACCTTGAAGATCTCCTGAGCTCTTTAACTGAAAAATGAAATGCAACTGTATTCAGTGGACCTTCTTCAACCTGTTAACCTATTCATGCTGCAGAGCTCTCTCATCAGCCAGTGGCAGGCCTACTTTGTTAAAAACTAATTTTCAAATCCTGATGAATGGCTCTCTTAATGGTTCTAGACAAATGTCTCTCAGTCAACTCTGTGTAAACACAAAATAATAACATAAATATTGGAAATCATCGAAGGGTACAAAAAAAACTGGGCAGACTGATGGCAGGAAAAGCCTTTCCTCTCCTGTCGTGGTTCTTGGCATGCAGACGATTGGGGTGCAATGATACCGTAACAGGAGCTAATGAATCATCATCAGGGGAGATGATGTGCTGCCTAGATGTGGTGTTGATATTGATGACAGAGGTGAAGGTAGCCACAACATTGCATCAGACCACCCATCACATACCCTGGAGGGAGGAACAGACTAATTAATTAGTGTTCGTTCGATGGCAATTAGACTGCTTGTAATCTATCCACTCCCTGCCATTAGTTTTCTACTCTTTGCCTCTATCCAAAGCCGCTACGAGGAGAGGTAGACTTGAATACATTTCTCAAAAAAAATAATTTCAAGAGCAGGAAAGCAGGAGAGGGCTAGGGAATATAAAAACACATAGATGACCCAAAGGGAATAGGCTGTTTAAAGATGGAAAACAAAAGAATGCCATTCATGCAGTGTAATTTGCTACATTCAGATTCATCGCAGAAAGAACCTCTTATGTAAGAGATTTTGGACATGCAGACATGTACAGTGTTGGCTTCTTTAAGCAGAGAAAATGAAGCAGCTCAGGTAAAAATGTAGTCTTTGGACCAACCTGAACTCCAACCAGATTTATGATAATGAGACACAGTGAGCATTAAAAATCTCCAAGTGTAGTTTAAGTGTGTTCAGTGTGTTCACTGTTTAATTCCTCCAGTGTTTCACATAAGGTTGAATAAGAGCTACTTATTTACAGATAGGGGGCTCATTCATGCACGTAAATGGGGGAACAATGGGGGAGATATTTCAGCACAAATATACAGTAGCGTTTATAAAAGACTAAGGATAAGTGTGACTCATTGACACAAGTTCAAAAGTAAGCATATTGTCATCGTCAAATGAGCAAAAAAACTGCATTTACTTTAAATTTATTATTTATTTCTCTCAGATCTTTCTTTTGTTATTCAAAACAGGCCGACAGGCATTGAAACTCATGTGTCAGGGTCTGGGTTGTGTTGTAGTTTTTTGTTTTGGGTTGTCTTGTTTGTTTTTTTTTCCTGTGTCCTCCTTCCACTTCCCCCCTCCCTCTTGTGGTGTTTTTCAGCGTGTGTGGCAGGAGGCGTGGCTGGCCAGCCTTCCACCTTCCCTGGTCTACAGTGGAGGCACACCTGGTTCTCATTGTCAATAATCAACCACTCCATAAAACCCTGGTCATCACTCCACCACTTTGCCAGATAATTCCGATCTGCTCATGTGTGCCTCGCTGTGTTTTGACACCTGACAGCATGTATGATAAAACCGTACAATATGTGTTAAAATGTAAAATCATGTATAAAATGTGAAATCATCAGGTTTCACTAAAATGTCTTTAAACATCTAATGTAATACCACATATGCATTAATGCATGCCTTCAAAGCTGTAGTATGAACCCTAGAGTGCAGTGCAAGTGTCTAAGTAATGTAGAGTTGAGTCGATCCCTATAGGCTCAGATCCCCAAAAGAATGAAATATGCATGCACATTATTTTTGTCAGAGTTAGAAAGCTATGTGTACATCTGGTTCAGTTTTAAAAGTCACTGTAGAACTGAATGTTAAAATTCCCTTGATCATTTTTTTGCAATTGAACATTTGTACTTGCTTATCTAGTCATTAGACTGTCAGTGATGACCACAGAAAAGAAGTGAAAGATACCAGCCTATGCCTGTGGGGGGTGTTACGGGTGTATGGGTAGATGGCTCATTGATCTCTGTATTGTCGGAGCCAGAGCTTGGTTCACATTGCCAGCAGTAAGTCAGACTCGTTCCCAGTTAGGTTTGGTCACCGCCAAAGCTGCCCTTTGTCACCGGTTCTATTCAAACTTTTTATGGACAGAATTTCTAGGCGCAGCCAAGTGGTGGAGGGAGTCATGTTTGGTTGCTTCTGGATTCTGACTCTGCTTTTTGCAGATGACGTGGTCCTGTTGGCCTCATTGAGTAGAGACCTCCAGCTCGCACTGGGACGGTTTGCAGCCGAGTTTGAGGCGGCGGGGATGAGGATCAGCACCTCTAAATCTGAAGCCTCGGTTCTTAGCCGGAAAAAGGTGGACTACCCACTCTGGGTCAAGAAAGAGTTGCTGCCCCAAGTGGAGGAGTTCAAGTATCTCGGGGTCTTGTTCACGAGCGAGAGGAATAAGGAGCGTGAGGTTGACAGAATGATTGGGGCGGTATCGGCAGTGATGTGGACGCTATAATGATCCGTTCTGGTGAAGAGAGAGCTGAGATATATATATATATTATATCTATCGTCCTGTTTGGGATTGTATTGGTGTCCCCTCGGAGGAGTTGGTGGAAATGGCCGGGGAGAGGAGCGTCTGGATATCCCTTTTCAAACTGTTTCCCCCGCTACCCAGACCCGGATAAGCAGTAGAAAACGAACGAACAAATGTGTGAACGAAAACTACTTGTATGCTTGGTCTGAAATATGGGTTGTCCATGATTTTCAAATATTCGAAAATTTGTTAAATTCAAAACTACCTCTGTGTTGGTAGTATTGTGATACCAACAGGTAACTTTCAGTTCCTACAAGTCACTGATTAAACATATGTGGCACTTTGTTTTTTTTTCCCTCATGGGTCAATATCTGCTGCAGCACTTTGAGGTGGATGCCACTGTATAAAACAAACATGCAAAGATTACTACAGCCGTCAAAAAGGACTTTTAGGAATTCTTACAGGAAACTAAGCAAGCTTTGTCTCCATACAAAGTAAGATTGATGATAGATAACATGCAAAGCGGTCATATTTTGTGTGACTATTAAGTTTTTTTGTTTGTTTGTTTGTTTTTTTATGAAATGCCTGTAGTAAATGCATGATTTCTGTGCCCATACATCTTTAGCATTCCTGGACCAAAGTGAGTCTAACGAGAGCTTTAAAGGAACAGTGTGTAGAATTTAAGAATATCGATCTGCACACAATGTAATCTTTGTAACTGTGTCAACATTAGTGTGTAATCACCTTAAATCAAAGTGTATATATAAAATTATACTAATAAAGTTATAGTTACATGGTAGAAGCCCCCCCTTCCATGGACAGCATCGTCTTGCCCCACCGTGTTAATACGGTACCCGAGAACAGACAAAAAGCCTTCACTTTGTATACCGTTGCTACGGAGTAAAACGAGTTGTTTTGTTTTTTTGTCAGGAGTCTGCTGGAAGTTTGTCCAAAGTTTGTTAACCTCTGTTACCCTAAATGAAAGATCATACATCGAGATGGAGGGGGCAGCGCGGCAGCAATCATCACTAGATGCCGCTAATGTTCACACACCGATCCTTTAAGTCCATCAATATTTTTACTATTCATCATCGTTAATATTATCATTATCTCACTGTTCCTCATATTGAGACTGTGTAATACTGTATATATTGTATAGTAGAAGGGAAGAAATGAACCACACTGCTGTACAACAATGTTTGGCATGTGTGTGACTAATACTGAAGACACAGTATTGTGTTTGCAGTATTGCCTCTTGCTTTCAGTATGTTCATATGGCCCAGGTCTTTTTGTCTGTGCCTGCAGACATTGTGGTGCAGATGGTCTGTAATCTGTGATGATGTCAAAGACCTATTTGATCCTCCTTGGACTATGGACACAGGTGTCTTTGTGGTTCTGCTTAAGTTGCAGAATGCAGGACTTCATTATGGAAATGCAAAGTAATGACTATTGAAGTCCACACAATATGAAAGAACACATTTGATTTATTTTTAACAGCTACTGAGTGACAAAAGGTTAAAAACTGCTCAGATAAGCCTCATCTATTGTTAGATCAGAATCCCCTAGCTGAAAAATAAAATATTTTCCTGTAAATACTGCTTATAAGAATGGCATTCAGTTGTAATAACACAGGGTCTGCTATTTTGTCAGTTATTAACAATCACATAATGTAGCTGACGCTTTTTGAGGTTGTGTGTGTTGATTCAACATAGCAATTCACTGTTCAAGCTTTTGCATGGGGCACAACTCAAAGTTCAATTCTGTTTATACAGAGAAACAGAGAGGCCTGTTTGTGGGATCAGATTGCCAAACACTGAACAGTGAACGTTGTCATTTATCACCCTAATGGTTGTAATGTAGTATTTAGTTTAAGCGTTCAGTTAGCCTCTTAATACTCAGTGCTTCATCCCAGTGCTGTGTCAGTGCTTTTTTTTAAATTATTTTTTATTCACAGTAAAGATTTCAGGGCAGCTGTTTACATGGGGTGTGATTTATTGTAATACGGTCTGGTGTTTACATGTGCCAACACATTTGTGAAGTGATGGATACGTCAAGCAGTTGCCTTCCTTAACAGCTATTTTACCTGTTTTTTCAGCCCCGTGTGCTGAAGATGGATATTTCATAAGACGGGAAGTTAGCAGGATCACCTCTGCTTTCATTGTTGTGGGATTTAGCCTTGTTTTCAGAGTTTTCCATTGGTTTTTGTTTATTTGTTTGATTTTTTTCATTTTGATGTGTACTTGTTTGAATAAATCTTTATTTCTTACTTTCCACCTATGTAGTTATCAAGTTATGTTCAGCTCTTGAAGAGTTTCTATTAATACCTCCATTGTTGTCCAGTGGAGAAGCAAAATGGATGTAACCACATATAAAGAGCAAAGAAGGAAATAATGAGCTTCAGCATTTACATGGTACAATTTTTCTTTGTTGATGAGAAGGTTTGTTTCCTTCAGTTTGGATCTTCCGAATTAAGTGTTAATATGGAAAATTTTTATTCCATTTGGGCTTTAAAACAGATTATAATCTGATTCTTATGATCCAAGTAAACATACCAACTGTCACGCTGACAGACATAATAAAGCTTCCGAAATCAGTTTTTTAATCCTGCAATAGTTGAAGTGTGTGAGGAATTGAGAGGCGTTAAGTCCAGCATTGTTTTGGATTGCTCAGATAAGTTATTTTGCTGTTTTCAACAGATGACAACTTTTCAGTTTTGATATGCCAATGTGGCATCATAAAACAGTGAGTGGAGGATATTAGCTAAGGAAAGAAAAATGTAGAATGAAAGATTTGAATTGGTATGTGTATACAGTTTCAAACAAAGGTGAAGCAATTCAATATTGATCTCACCTCTCCACTGCGCATGTGGTTGATAAATCTCTCATAATCTGCTGTTTTATTAGCAACTGAGTGTCATTAATGCAAACATGAATTAATAATGTATCCATGTTTAGTGATGTGGCTGAGTGTACAGGTAGAGTGGTTTTACATAATGAAAAGATACTCAGGATACACACATGCAACTTATATGCACTCCTATGTTGTGTATTTATGTGTTTATTTTGAGCCATGAGTGTTTCTATGCTGTGTCATTGTTATATACCTGAGCAGGCCACCTGTCTGAACGGCTGGCAGGGGCATTTTCTAATTTAAGAGGTATCTGCTCAGCAGACACATAGACAAACATCTTGCAGTGATGTCCCCTCTCCTGACAACTTGGCTTTCAGGCCAAGTCTGAATCAACCACATGGCAAAATCAGCTCTCAGGTAGGAAATAATGAATAAACACTTAATTGTGTTGGAAGCACGTGTGCAGCCTTTGAAGGCCTATTTACAGAGCTGATAAGTACCCCTCCTGGTGATAGTGAAAAGCAGATCCACCATGATTATGTGCAGTATGTTTGATTTATATTGCTCAGGTCTTTAAGAGAGACAGGAAAAGATAAGAAGACAGGAAATATTCTCTTGGGGCATTTGAGGTAACTCTAAATTGGATATTTACATGCATTATTTAGTTCTTTACAGTGATATAAAAATGAGAACCTCAACAGGGGACTGTTGCATTTGAGACTTTATGTCAGAAACATGTTTAAATATGAGTGTTTATCCTCACAATGCATAACTGAGTACTTGTTCATCAGCTTTGGACTCTTTAGGAAGGAAGGAAACTATCTCTTGTAAAGCCAAATTAAGCATGGAGCTAACATTTCTAAATTTACTCTGCAAAGATAAATAGCCCATGGGCTCACACCAGCAGAAGCTCATTCCCCCAATTTTTAAGTGGCTCACCAACAAACACCTCCAGTAATATTTAACTAAAAATTAGCTTTATGGGTATTAAAAAACCTGATGTTATTGTATTGATTTTCCAGCAATACCTGAGGGTTTAATCAAGATGCTGATTAATGACTAAAATGAAGCTTGAGTCAAGATTATTTCTTATCATCTTGATCACTACCTGATGTAGTGATCAAGACGTAAAGGACAAACTATTACTACATAGCACTGTTGCTGGTTTCTCATCCAGCTAAAACAATTCCGAAAAGCCACATTGTCACTAATGCCAGAAGTTAGATAATAAAATCAAACAACATCTGTATGCTTACTCCCCTTCTCACAGTATTAATTGCAATGGTTAGAATAAATCCTCCAGTAAACATATTATAGTCTGAAAAAAATTGTGTGAGAATGAAGAGTATCCTGCTGACTGGAGAACTGGAACTTGTGAATGCTTCCATGCAAAGCAACATTTTTCATAAAATACTATAAAGTTGACAAGGACTTGAAGCGCAGAATATATTTTTTATACATAATTGATACTGTGAATGTTACAGTCCTCCTCCACAGAATTATAAATAACCATGGACACATCATTTTCATGGTTCATGCATATCATTTTGTAGAATTTCCACATGTATCATGTGTTTTACTGTTTATGACAGCTGACAAAAGTCAACTCAATGCTTCTGCTTCTAACATTTCAGCTCAGCCAGCCTCCATGGCAAAGAAAAAGTCAAGAGACAGCCAGAATACTAATGAGCTCATATATGTTAGATTTAAGCTAGTGAGAAGGCGAGGGTTTGAGTATCTGTGTGTTTGACATTAGTCATTGCATAATGTCTACATACACTACAGACTCTGCATATCTGTGTTTGCTTGGGTGCTCTCTGACCTTTTCATACTGTATAAAGTGATCGGGACACTTTGGCTTATATTCACTAAAGAATAAATAATCAAGCTTTTGCAAAAGTAAATTTCAGGCAGATCACAACATTCTTATAGACATACAATCATGAGTTTTTAGATCCTGAGATAGCACTATTACACCAACCACGTTGGTATGGAATGATGTTGTCTGATCCCGGGCTTTATTTGTTCATCTATGAAAGGCTGTGTTCAATAAGCTACTGCATGACTGATTAGGTCATTTTTAAATAGGGGACACAGCTATAAAATGTTTCAGGAATCATTTTACAGAGCTGAGTTACTGTATTTTTACTGATGGTCTTAAGTCAGACTTTCAAAAAAATTTCCAAGAGTGTCAATGTTAGCTCCTATTTAATTCTCTATATTTATAAATAGCTTTGAGAGTGCCATGAAAACTGCTGAATTGCACCTGTAAGTGACACAGTGGTGTATTCAGTTGCCATGTTTTTTTTTTAGCTGTTAATGAACATCAAATCTCAACAGCATCACATCAAACTAGTGACTTTTTGGGGGGATTATTGGAACCCCAAGTAACTTAAATCTCCATGCTGTAAATGTGAAGACTCTGGGTATGTGGTTGGATGACAAGTTTTGACTCAAAGCACATGTTGAAAATCTTTAATTTAATAATTAATAATTTTATTTTTGGATATATGGGATCATTTTATAAATCCATCTTCTTTTACACTCTGCTTTAAGGTCAGAACCTGTAACAATAAATGTTATAGTGTACTAGAGCCTACTGAGTAAAATCAGTAGGTTCAAAAAGATTCCACCAAGCAGGGAAGACCTCCCCTTCTGTGTTCGGTAGACTTGGAACAATCTGCAGAGCATGCTACATCTTATTATCTAATCCCCTCGGAAAGCCATGTGGAAGGTTCATTTAACAGAAATGCAACGTGAAAAGAAAATGTTAATCTTAGAATAAATATTTAGCAGAGCTGCAGGACAAATGGCATTCAGCTGTCTATTAATGTGCTCCTTCCTCCTGCTGCAGCTGCATGCTCATTGTAAAACAGCTTGCAAGGCAGACAAGTTTAATCCATTGGTTCATTTGTGAAGAAGCCATTACCTGGCCTGCTACTGCGGCTTGGCTTCTCTCGTTCCCTCAATCTCTTCAGCTTTGTTCTGTGAAGGTTTCTCATTTCAGCCACCATTAATCTGTCCTTTACCAATAAACTTGGATATGGCGCAAGCAAAATGTGACTGCCTGATCTCATACGGCTTGGCTAAACTTGCAGTTGTTAGTCTAAGAAAGAACATTTCCCAGTGTTAAATATGTTCAGGCAGGACTAGTCCTGTATACTGAAGAAGAAGCCTTAGATATTCTTTCCTCCTTTATTGGTTTTGTAAGATTGCTTATTTTCATTTACATATATAGGAAAAATATGCAAGCAAATAGGGCAAGAAAATTAAAACTGAGAGAAGCCAAAGTGGATCCAGGTGGTGCTCTGTGATTTTAAACGGGGGTGGAATAATTGGATGTATTATGAAATCATAAAAGATTCATTATAGCTGCAATGCAGGAAATGGGATGAGAGCGGGGCTGTTTGCTCCTGCACAGACAGGAGGACGTATTGCTCAAACTAAAGAGTACTCAGTGCTTATGTTATGGTTTCTTTTGAAGGGAGCTGGTAAATAAGGGTTTTATCTGACCTCGTACCTCTGTCATTGCAATCACTCTTTTTTTTTACATTTTTCTAAAGACACATTTAGCCAAACCTTTTTGCTTTTATTGTTTACTGATGCGCCACCCTTGCATGTGTGATATAAACCAGTTCAACTGCAAAAAAGAAACATATTCACTACAACCGTCAACAGTCAACATGATCAGTACAAGAAGAGTGAGCATGCAAAGTCTTTTTTGCTGGGTGAAGATCTGCAAATGTCAGAGCTGGGTAAGCCTGCAGTACCTCTGGCTGGGGTTGACTATTGGATATGTGCCTGATTCACTTGTCAAAATCACTTAGATGTATAAGCTTTAGATGCCAGGTTCCTCTCATCGATGCAACATTTTGAAATGAGGAGAAGGAGGAGGAAAATAGCAGAACATGCTTTGCACATCATCACCACAAGCAATACAGGACAAAACGCCCACTGCTCATCTCGTCTCTCGAGTATGTTAGAAAACTCATGCTTTGTTGTCACTCATGATGATTGATTAGAGTGACCAAAATGTTTGGATGTATTTGTGACATTTACTGGCTGCTGAACTCACACACTGAAAAAGACTAGGCTAATATATGAATATCTGCTCACATCTGTGGATTGTGAAGAATTTACAAAACCTAATTAAGTCTTGTCAGTTTAATAGGCATGGGGGGTATGTTCATCATTAGGAAACTCATCACATATTAATTATCGACCTAATTGTGTGTCTTCCTTCCAGCTTTGGTCCAAAAAAAGCCTCTGTATAAAATGAAAAGGCTTTCATTAGTGTGAAATGTCTTTAGCTTACATGTTGAAATGACTAGTGTCATAATGGTTTACCAAACCTTTAGGCGCAGCACATTGTGCTCTGCCTTGTTCCAGCTGACTGGAGCACAAAACCCTTCAGCACCATTTTTTTCCCCTGAATCCTTAAATAGGATAAGACACAAATAAATGGAGGCATTTTGTTCCACTATAATACCAATTGTCCTAATCTTTTAATAAAACATACTATATGTGCAGTTTGCATGTACACAGTGCTCCACAATTTGTATTACAAAACCTACCTTACACATTGCTCATCAATTATCGTTGTTATGTCCACAGCCTTAAGACTGTCAACAATGCTGTTGTCTCACTCTGTCTTCATGCAAACAAAAGGTTATGGGTAAAACGAGTGAGCTTTCATATTAGAGGGTAGATTTGCTCCTTTCTTATCGAGTCATTTTCAACTTTTTAAGAGAGGAGTTGTTAAACTTTTATACAATATTTTGCATGAAGTTGAAAGTTCATTTACTTTAGTAGAAATGGATTTTTTTTCAGTGCTGTTTAAGTCTGTAAGTATGTTTTTTGTTTGCCTCTCTCAGAACTCAGCAGTGTTTTACAATGTACACATAAGTCTTGATGTTGAGTAAAAATAACACTTAAAATACTATATTACTTTGGAAAGAAAGTTGCCCATATTATTAGGATTTGAATAAAAATCTTGATTAATATCATATTAAATGTACTTAAGCATCAAAATTAATTTCTGACAATACTAATCTGTACTTACGCCAAGTACCAGAAGTGAACGGAAAATGAATATACTGTATATGCAGTATATTTATACATTTAATAATATCCTGGATGATTATCAGATGTGATATTTTAGCAGTGGAAGGAAAAGTAGAAAATTAAGATTGTAAAATAGAATAAAAATAAACAAATAAAAATCTATTGATATTGTATCAAAATTTGAGACCATAGATAAAATGTTCTTGTATCTGAGTGATATTCAACATTTGCTTTCTTTTCTCTCCATATGCTATTATTGCATGAGTTGTGAGACAACGCAGGAACGTCTAGCTCCACTTCAATGGCATGCTGCATGATTTCACAGCCTAATGTAAACAATAACTTTCATGTGGCTGTGGTCGTATAAATAATGCATTTCATGAATGAATGCGCGGAGGATTGCATAAGGTCAGGGAGAGTTTACACAGCAATATGTAGCAGATGGAGGGCAAAATCAGTAGTGAATAATTTAAAAGGGGAAATGAGAATGGAGTGACATAAGGACAATTCAGAATTAATCCAGTTTACCAGTCTCGTCTGCCAGCATATCTCACTTGTCTTGAGGGACACATGATTAAAGCCCGATCTGATTTAACCTTCTGTCAGCTTTGTTAAATTCAGTGTAGCTCCATATATATCAGACACACAGATGCTGATGTGGTTTGCATAATAGCTGTTTAGCAAGCCGTGGCGACAAAGGCTAATGCTACATCAATAGCAGTAAATTAAATAATGGAAGCGGCCAAGCACTGGGTTGTCAGACAGCGATCAGACAAGCATAATCACCATTTGATAGCGGAATTGTGACACCATTGATTTCCACTGACTTCCCATACTGTAGCACGAGGGGGAAACAAAGCTGTCATGCCATTAAATCCATGGCAGCCCATCGATTCTCCTTGCCAGCAGAGAGGCTAAACAAGAATAACTGACTGTCCTTTTTTCCTCCTTTCACAATAAGGTGGCATAACAAAACCCCAGCAAAAACATTCAATATGTCAATTTCTTAATGTGAGGCCTTTGATCCTGAAGGGAAAGCTTGTTTCTGTGCATGTGTTGTGTGTCTACACAAGGTTGTACCTGCATATGTCCTTGTCTGATTAAGGCTGCAATAGCTCAAAGAATTCTGGACACATGTCAAGTTCTTTCATGTTTTATGAGGCTGAGGACCGAGGACTGGTTCATCGTGTGAGCTAAAGGCACAACAGGGGCACCTGTCACATGATAGCACAACAATTGTGTTTCCCTTTCTGCTGGCCATCTTTCAAAGAGGACCCCTTAAGAGATGGAGAGGGGGAGAGGAGGAGAGCAGACATTCAGCTCTTATATTTGCTCAGTGCTGCTTCGATGATGATAACAAGAGCTAATAAGTGATAGTAAAAGCTCAGCAAAGTGAGTGGCGGTGCCCAAAATGTGAATGAATTAGGAGTGAGGTGCTTGTACTGATGTTCCAGGAGATAAGCTGGGAAAGTGGTGAGATAGTCTTCTGCAAATAGTTCCCTAAGGTTGGAGCCAGGTAAGCAAAAGCAAATTATTAATCTTTGCACATTAAGCTAGGCATGGCTGTGATCTGATTCTAGGGCAGTATGCTGGTGATTTATTTTCATCTTCTTTACTGTGAGTTATTTCTGCCTTGCCTTCTGCGTACACCCTTTTTTTTTTTTTCCAAATATACCGAAGCTCTGAAATGTAGACCCAAAACATCCTTTGTAAACACAGGAGCCATATTAATAAAAATAAACAAAACTAAGCAGATGCTGAATTTAAAAAGTTGACATATCAATAAGAACAAAAGCTCAAACATCTCGTTAAACAGCAACTAAAATGCAAATATCCATTGTGCAGACCTTATCTATAATTCACAGTGGTGCAGTGGTTAGAGTTGTCGCCTCACAGCAAGAAGGTTCTGGGTTCGATTCCCGGGTCAAAGTGTTTCTGTGCAGAGTTTGCATGTTCTCCCTGTGCCTGCGTGGGTTCTCTCCGGGTACTCCGGCTTCCTCCCACAGTCCAAAACATGCAAACTGGGGGTTAGGTTAATCGGTCACTCTAAATTGCCCGTAGGTGTGAATGTGAGTGTGGATGGTTGTTTGTGTTTATATGTCAGCCCTGCAATGAATTGGCGACTTGTCCAGGGTGTCCCTCGCCTTCACCCGAAGATGCTGAGATAGGCTCCAGCCCCATTGTGACCCTACAGGAGATGTGTGTTTCTACAGTATGGTTAAACAACAGGACAAATAAATAAACCCCGGAATATTCATTGTGAGCTAATGATCTTTTAGGATAAGGTTTAATAATGACATCTAATTTGAAAATCCAGACACTAAAACCCACAATCTCTCAAACTATATATCCCGGTGTATTCTATCTGCTCACTGTCACTGTTATGTATTTTAAAGTGTCATCATCGTCACTGCCAGTATTCTCCAAGTCAGTGGCATATGATGATGATCAGGATGCCCTAGACATGGTACAGCAGCCTAATGCAAACGGGGTGGTGCTTCGGATGCTTCACATAGAGATATGCAGGTGATTACTATGCATGAACTTTCATTGGAGGACTGATAGCCGCCTGCCTCGGGCCTTTTAGCTTTTACAGCCTCTTCCTCCTCTGTGTGTCCCTATCAACCCTAATGATTCACTCAGGACCTGATCTGAAAATCAAATCCAAATGCAAAGGTTTGGAATATGCCATTAAACAAGCAACAGCACATTACACTCAGGGTCTGTCAAAGCCATTAGTGGAATTGGAAATCAGTTTTTAGGTTCATTACCCGATGGCCTTACTGGACAATTTCACTGAAATAACTGGTCCTGTTTAGGCCAGGCAGCACAGGTGCTTTGCCCTATTAAATACATGCTGTTACATTACCCTAAGTGTAATATTTAATTGGCCAGAGGTTACTTTTCCCTCCACAGAGGACTGAAGCACTACTTAGCAATAGAAACAGAGTAATTACCTGACTTATTTAGAAATTTTTACCTCTTCAGTCTTAAAAGCCAAAAAGTCAAACAGGAATATTTGATTATTAGAATTATTTGAATATTAGATTTTCTTTCCAGCTGCTGCTGATAAGTTTTAGATCCGTATAATTATTTATGATAGAAAATAAAAAACACTAACGCAAAGTGAATTTCCATAAATAATCCTGTTTAAAATGTACTGTCATAAACTTATGAGAAATAGGTGATGTGTTTTTGAGCTCTGTTGCATAGGACATTACTTTTATGTTTCACTGCTTTAACATTGTGAGACACACAGGGGGTTCATAAAATGATCAAAACAAATTCAGCAGAACCAGAGGAATCACGTGAGGTCATTTCACATCCTCAGTTCCTTTCATTCTTTCGGACCCAATCATTTTTAAGGCAATTTTATTAATAGGGTTATTAATAGGAACAATGTATTTAGTTTGTTTAATTGAGTTCCCTCTGAAGCTGTAAAAGATTTTAGACATTTTTTGTTTGTTTTTGTTTGTTTTATCAAAACAGTGTTATAATTTTCCCCAAGACCTGTTAATAGACTTTGTTGTGATTTTATCTTTAATTTAATTACCTTTAACCTGATTTACTAAATTACTAGGGGGAAAAAAAAGTGAATCCAAAACAACTGAATCATGTAGACGCAAGAGTATAGGTTAGTTGACAGAATTTGGTAGGGACATGTCTCCCCGCATATCACTCTAAGTAGTGCTCCGTACTAAATCTTAAATTAAAAAAAAAATGTAAATACAAGAACCCAAAGAAAGGGAAATAAAGAACAGGACTGTTAAATGTATACAACCAAATGGTTTATTCACATTTAGGATCTTTTTGACTTATGGTTTAGTATGAATTGGCATGATTTTATGTTGTTGCATTGTGTTGCAGTCCCAACTCTCCAAAATTTAAATAGATACCATACAGTATATTCTGGCAGTTTGCTATTTTCTGCACATGTGATTTGATTTATTAATACTTTAAGAACTCTAAAAGGATGATTAGGATATACTCTGTGACTGTGCAGAAACTAAATCCAACCTATATCATTATACCACACAGACACCAGTATTAAAGCTAAAGTGAACTTGACTAGCCAGTTATCATTTAGTACAGCAAGTATAACATATTTCTAAACTATACACTGACCACACAGTGCATGACACAGAGAGGAATTATCAATTATATCAGTAACATTGTAATATTGTTAAGAAATATCACAACTTTCCACAGCTGTACATATGATTTAGCCATTTAACACCGGGGTTTCTCTCTTCATGTGCAGAACACAGTAGATATTGAAAATATGGTCTCAGAAAGCAGCTGTTAAGAATGTGACTGCAATCGAAAGTGCTATCGCTCACAGAATAGCACTAATGTTATCCTTAGAAGATTGTTGAGTATTTCATCTTCTTCAAAAGTACAGTTCAAGAACAGTTAATTTCTCAATCACATCTTTAGTGTCACAAGTACTACAATCTCTTTATATCTCATATATACAGACTCATAAACAAAATGCATTTTCCTGAGAGACCCTGCTTAAGTCACCATGCAGCATCTCAGCTATTTATATTTCAAGTGTCTTGTACAGGGCTCTGGAAACCCATTTAATGGCAATAGAATATAATCGCTACATGCACCAAGAAGCTATATCTCCAAGAAAAAAACGTATAAGAGTAGATAATGTAAAAGCAAAAAAACGCCGACGCTGCTAATCTTAATAAGTGATGTTTATACATACTGTTGCATCTTTGGTTTCTCAGCCTACCTTTTTCATGCATATTGCATCATATGTAGAATTTATCAGACAACACAGATAGAAGTTTTCAGTTGGGCTGCAAATCTATGCAAATGTCTGCTGGGAGGGGAACATTGTGAGAAAAGGTGCATAGACAGCCAACAGCAAAGCACAATGACAAGGAGAGAGAACAACTGGTCCCAACTGAAAAACAAGATGAAGTTCTCACTCTGCAGTTTTTTGCTCTCAACAAAAACTCTGATATGATCCAGTTAGATTGATTGTGATGCAGGTTCATTTCTATTTTGGAAATAACCCCAAAGGACTTTAATGTGTTTTGAAATCCTGAAGATATTGCATTTCACAAACGGAGGCAAGGAGCAAGGGCATAAAAACAAAACAATGTGAGATGTGTGGATGAGGGCCCAGCTACACAGGACTACTGGCTTGTCACAGAAAATGTATGCAAAGCTATTCATGTACTGCTGCTCTGCTGATCCACACAGATGCACAGGCACTTGCAGACACATCAGTCTGGAAATACCAGCTCAACAGGCTTACATGAGATGTGTATTGATTGCACTTGAGGATAGGATGATTGCTTTCCAAAGTGTTAATTCTGTCAGACATGCCATCCAGGGGATAGCGAAACATTTTGGGTTGATTTGGCACATTGTGATTGTGCTGGGATTTTTCTGCATTAATGCAGATAAAACATTTATATGTGTGAAAAGTGACATTAAAGAAGGTGTTGTGCGTAATACAGAGCAGGAGACTGAAACAGGCAGATCAGGAACATGTGCAGCTCAACAAATTTGCAGCACAGTTGGAATTGGAGGGTATGAATTACAGTAGATATTGATAATTTGCGGTGTTTATAGATGAGCAACTCAGGTCAGTGTGCTTCAGTGATGGCAAAATATTTCATTTTGGCCTGAGACTAAAATCTCTCTACTACTATCGGCTGACACGACATGTTATAAACTCATGATCACCAGAGGATGAATCCTAATGACTAATTTGGTGATTTCCTTACGTTTTTTCTAGTGCCCTCATGTACTTAACATTGTTGGTTCTCAGTAAACTGTTTCTGCAAGTATTAGATGGATCAACGAGCAAATTGATTGCCTTTAGGCAAATTGATTCCCCTACCAAACAAAAACGGATCACTTGATGATCCTCTGACTTATTACTATCATTATTAATACTGTTACTAGTACCAAGATTAATGTTGATGCCATTATTATTACCATTGGAATTGCTATTATTGTTAATACCTCCTATTATCCCCATTATATTCAAACATCATAAAATAATGTCATTCCTCCCCAATGCAATCAGACTTTTCAACACCTCTGTTACTACACACTAGACACTTTACCTGGTTAAATCATTCACCTCCTCCTACCTGCACTAAACTCTGCACTCTGCACATCTGTACAAACTGTTAGAATTCTTCAACGGCCAATACTGTGTATATTTTTGTACTTTCATATTTATTTTTATTTTATACTTCTATACCTTTATAGTGTTATATGTCCACTGGTCCTGTACCAGAACAGTATTGCTGCTGTGACAAATTAATTTCCCTACGGGGATTAATAAAGTCATCTCTATCTCTATCGCTGTCTAAATAACAGAAATATAAAAAACTAATACTATTATATAATAAAGTATACTAATAGAACTAAAGCTACCACTGCTATTATGATTACAATGATGATGATAATGATGTTGATTAGTCTCTATAGTTATTACCTTGGTATTACCTCTGTGGGTCTGTCTCTGTTCATTGATAATAGTGGACTGTGGACAAGACCTGCTCTGCATGTTAAATGTCAGGAGATGACTGTTGTTTTGAATTGGCACTATAAATAAAACTGAATTTACTTATATAGAAAATACCTCAGGATGTAGTTCAGGATAAGGTTGCTGCCTGTAAACTGGATGTGTTCTCCTCCCTCTTCATGTTCTATCCTATAATGAATACTCACTCGAGCCCAAACACTTTTAAAAATCATTTAAGCATAAATTCAGAGAATTGTAGGTTAATACATTTTTTGTTTATGTAAATAGTAAATAGATCATTAGCAGCAAACTAATAAAATATCAGTTACATCAAATCTGTTTGGAATGTTTTAAATCTTTTTTTTTTAATGCATTGGTTGTTTTTTTTAACTGAACTTCACTTTTCTCATCTCCTTTAAGCACTCTGGTGAAGACTGCTTCTAAAGACTAACATTTTCCTCAGGCTTGCTGCTCTGCAGTAGTCTAAATGGAACGTCTCGAGATAACACAATGTAATGAGTTAGCACTATTGTGTGTGTGTGTGCACTCAGCTGTATGCTAATCTCAGCCTTTATCTGGCTCACATCTCCTTTGATCACTGACATTTATCGCTAGTTTATCTTTTATTCTCAGAGCGCTTGCAGGTGCCCAGGGTCAAATTCTTCTTCATTTTTTCCTTGATGATGGGCAAAACTGCTGTTAGCTTCACACTATCAAAGCAGTTGTCACTACGTCAAATAGACAAGCCCAACAGCCACCTCTTCATTCAGCTCCCAGCATTGTTTTGAAATGAATCAGAGCATGAGCTCAGCAAAAAAGGACAGGCTTAAAAGGACAGATTTAAAAAATTTAATCTGTTTCTACAGAATGCATTTTTTTATTCCCTAACAAAACTATGACTTTGACAGTTCTAAAGATGCTTTTCTTCTGCCCCATAGTGAAGTAATATCTATCATCTTCCTGCTGCTTTGTTTCCTCCTCTCCCTCCTACCGCCTGTCTTTCTCGACCACTATCATTCTCCAACATAGCTCACTACATTTGCAAGGCTGCGTAGCTAATATACAGACACAGCCGGCACACACACACACACACGGCTCGTTGGCTATAGGGCTGTCAGAAACATGTGGGGTAGGGCAAAGGTTTGACAGGAGGCAACGGGCCGTTGCTGAACAGGCAAGCGGTGAAATACATGGCATTGTAATTGTAATGACAGCAGAATTTGCCAGCCGCTTTGTTATGATAGCTTGCGATTCTCTCATCCTCCCTGAACCCTTACACCAACACATATGCACCCACACAGACATACACACTGCATACAGACAAAACCCTACCACCATGGCAAGAACCTCTAATATTATCTATATTCTCATACACTTAGAGGAGAAGTCCTGTTTTTTTTAAACATCTTATGCCATTAAATTCTTCTGTGTTTAGACAATCATTATCAGCATCAAGACAAGTGAGCACGAGAAGACCCTCTGCTTGCGTCCCATTGTGGTATTTTTTTTTTTTCCAGGGAAAAAGGTTCTGATCCTCATTTCATCGAAATTGATGGGGTAATTCATCACTGGCAGGTCCACGTGGAGGCCTTATTTAAACAATGCCAGTGCATCATTGCTCAACTAAAAGAATGAGCAATGCACAGCAGCCAGAACTACTTACTTTTCACCCCATCTATATTTCTCTTTCTCTGTTCCTTGAGCAAAATGAATCCATATTGTTTGTGATTCTGCCTGCAGAGGCTCAGGCTCTGCTTGAAAACAGATATGAAAGTAAATAAAACATGACTGACATCCTGTCATCTCTGGGAGGACAGGGTTGAGAATGGAAAGGGAAAATCAAAAACATCACCTCCGTTTATTTGTCAGGGTGGACGTAAAGGAAAATGCGTATGTGTACATTGATGAAGCCTCAGCCTCTATTTCAGGCTGTTCTAGTGTCTGCTGTGAGATAATTTCAAGCTTCTCTAATCACTTTATGTGATAGACATGTGAAGAGCTCATTACAGCTACCAGCTTTATCTCACTGATCAGTGGTTTTAGCTTATACATGAATACAGTAGATCCTCTGATTACTCACGCACCTTCCCTGCTTTGTCAGGGCTGTGGTAATGGTAATACTTGTTGTCATGGTAATCACACTATATTCTTTTGATCTTAATCCAACACTGATCTTTTTCCTTGTTGATCATTCTTTTCCTTGCATCTGCAAACCTTCCCCTTGTTAATTTACCCTCCCTGTCTGCTACTACTCTTCACTCGCTGGTTTGTGTTTTTCTTCCCAATAGATTAGACTGGAAAGCTTTCACACACTCCATCCACCCCTAAACTGAAGTGATATAATCTATAGCTTCACCTAGCAGCCCCATCACTGCCGCTGCAATCCCATGGAGCCAGCGACATGACCTAAGAGGGAGAACTGTGCTACCAATTGTAAGTGGCAGCGTAAATGGATACAGGTGGATGCATCATTCACTAGATAAAAGGTTCGCTTTAAATATACAGTGAGATGTTAATCAAGTGAGACATATTCAGTCAGAAGTATAAAAAAGCTATTTTCAGGGTAATTTGAAATTTTATGCATGTCCTTAACTCCTGAAACTGTTGCCATTTCTACTGCAACAACAAGTAGGACCACATCGTCATAGTCAGCAAACACAGAAACAGCCGAGCCAGATTCAATTGACAATAATGCATACTATACCGTATGTATCCCTACAGCCAATTTGGTTTGTTACAGTGCTTTGGCTTAGTTATTTTGAATTGTGATGACAGTGCAGGCATAGAAACAATGCATCTGATGGTTACAATTCACACACTGTTGACCAAATTGTATATACTCTTAAAAGTCAGCATTTTACCTTTTTGCTTCCGTGAAAATCCTGTGTGCTTGAGTCGAAAACATTTGCTTTAAAAATGTCAGACTTTCACCATTATTTCAATGTAGAAGAGACCCTTTAGCATCTAATTGAGCTTTTACAGTATGAAGATGATTCAATTACCTAACACAAAGCAGTTTACAAATTGACAGTCTCAAGAGGGGTGAATGTCAGGGTCGAGTGTTGGGTCCCTCTCATAACTTCCAGGAAACCATAATTCATGTCTGCTATGATGGCCAAATATCACCAAACTTTTCCTAAACCTGAGCAGTTTCTAAACTGAACCATGGTTTTTGAATAAGACACAAAGAATGTATTGTGTTATCTAACAACCTGCGATGTGTATTTGTTCAAGCAACTATCTTTTTGCTATCTAGTAAAGATAATCCTCGCTTGGCATACTTACAGTATGATACTAAGAATCCCACATTCATGGACAGTTATGATCTGCAGTGGAAAAACAAATCTAGAAACAAACCCTATTCGTAATACCTGTTAATAGAAGTGAGTTGAGTCAAGTAGAGTGATCTCTAATGCACCATGCAGTGGATAATCAGCCTTAGTTGTCATTTTAAACCAAACCACAATGGGGTTTTTTTTTCACAAAATATATATTGTCAATTCATACATTTATGTTGCTTTCATACTATTGCATTACCACCAAAAGAATGTGTGATAACAATGCAATTGCAGTAATCATTAAGCTATATACTATATACACTATATATAAATCTGCAGTCATTTATTTTTGCCTTTATCTTTAACCATTGTGTTTTTGCCATAGACTGAATATGAAAAATTGACAACATGAGAGACAAAGCATTTTGATCGCTCCCTTGTAGCTGGTTCCAATATTGGTCATAAGCCCCTCTCCTCCCAGAGACTTCCAAAAGCTGTACTGCTGATGAGTTGGAAGAACATCTCCAACAAGATCAATTAAGAACCAGCATGGCACAGATTACCATTGGCTCCAATAAATGTGATTGGAAAAATGATAATGTGTGTGACTAATGTCATGCTCACAGCACTTAAGAATGATTCTCATTAATATGCTAAGCTACTGGCTCTGGCTTTGTCTTCAACACTCCTCCAGAGAGCCATTGTGCAATACCGAGCTCAAGGAATCAGTCGTCCTATTGTACATATGGGTGGACATCCCCATTGAGATTTCACACATTTTAAACGACTTACATAGTTACAGGGTATGGAAGAAACATGGACCTGCCTCTCAGGCTGCAGGGTATTATATTAGTTCCTCACAGTCAAAAAGCTAAAAAAGGATAGATTTGGAGGTATTAAAAATCTGCACAGCCTAAGAGCCCGATCGCACCTTGTCTCTGACAGGCAAACGACAAGCTGCACTATGTCTAGTCTACTGGTATATTGGAACAGTTAACTATCCATTTGTCACAAGCAGTCTATCAATTTGTTTGGTAGTCTGCCATTCAGAGTGCACTGCTGATTTCCAGTCTCCTGTCAAATGATGCTGTAGTGTGTCAAGATATAATAGTCAGAGTTCTTGCCCTCCTCCATATAATATTCATTATAAAGGCTCATGAAAGCCTACATAAATATCCCATTCATTACCTGTGAGCCTGTGCGAGGCCTGCGTATGATTATGAGCTGTGCATGATCACAGCCTGCATGCTGGGAGATAATAAACAAAAAGACTACAATGCTGTACACTTACACATAAGATCTGAGACAAATCGCCATGGCAACCCTCAGTATGTTTTACAGAGTTAAAATTGCATAAGAAACTGTAATTTGCCTTGTAACATGACACTCAACTTTGCCTTGTGCAAATTTAAAAGCCAGATCTGAATGTTTATTTCATGTGGAGTAATATTCCTTCAGAAAGACGCAAATTACTGCATTAAAAAAGATCTTTGTTAATTTTCTAATTCTGACTCTGAACTTTGTTTCCTTCCTTTTACCATGAGCTCAAAAATGAAATCCTTCCTATCTAGTATTAATATCATAGTGCACTGATATTATACAGGTTTCTTACCATCACTTTCCACTATTATTTTTTTTAAATGCTGCTGCTACTATTATCTCTTATTCTAGAAAAGAAAATTATATAACCCCAAAGCTGGCCACAATTGAATTTCATTTTTAAAATGTCATTGTTTATCCTTAAGGCTTCACAGGCGCTGATTGCATCCATCATTTGTGGACTAAAAAAGGGAATTTCTTCATCATCTCAGGACAGTCAGATATCTCAGGATAACCAATCAATAACTGGTGATCAGAACACAGTGAAATCATAAAAATGATTATTCTTCTTATGAGAAAAAAATTTTCTTCTTTTGATTGACGAGGGGTCCCCCAAAAACATGATTCTAATTTTTTTTCTTTTTTTTTTTCTTGATTAGCATGTACTTGATCTTTGATTAGATAAGTATTCATGCCATTGGGATGGTTTTTTTTTACAACTGCACAATTGTTTATTATGTATTATCAAACAAAACAACTTGTCTGTATCTTTCATATGCTTAAAACAAATTGCCCTGATTGTGCTGCCTTTTTTTCTTGAGTGAATGTCATACCCCCTTACCATGGTTTCCCGAGATTAGGCAATTATCATGAGTGAACTACTTACTTACTACTTACAAGGGGGAAAGAAGACCCTTGACTGGGAGAATGCAGCTGCATCATTTAACCTATTGCTGTGCATTTGAGCAGACAAGAGTAATTTTTCATCTGGTTTGAGAATTCCACACTTGGTTCAGTGCAGAGAGGCTTTTGAACTGCTGCAGAAACAAAACCTGTGAACCACGTTACAGTCCAGTTACACTGACAGCAAGGTCAAAGACACTTGACTTCCATACTTTTTAACTCTGAGGCACCTCACCTTTAGAATAAACACATTTTCTATGTCTTGATGAATGAGTATAAGTGTTTCCTGCAGTTACATGAGGTGATTTCATTGATGTGATACCAGTAGCTACAGCTCCTCTGAAACATTTGTTGAAGTTCTGCTCCAACCATTGATTAAACCATTAAAAGCACACATCTGTTTCGAAAACTTACATATTTCGATTTTTGTTTTTGTTTGAGAGGACACCCTGTGTAGACCCAGGACACACTGGAGAGATTATATCTCTCGGCTGACTTGTGTCCTCCAGGAGGATATGGTGGAAGTGGTGGAAGTGGTGGCTGGGAAGAGGAATGTGTGGGTTTCCCTGCTGAGACTGCTGCCCCAGCGACTCAGACCTAGATAATGGTTAAAGATGAAATAAGATGATTTTTTATTTTATTTATTTTTTTTTTTTTTTAATGAAAATATCTC
>KV751347.1:1475710-1516804 GCA_001698575.1 Mola mola
GCTAAAATACAAATTTCTTCCAATAAGGGAGCTATTGGGAGGCATTTGTGCAGTGTGTGTTATTAGATAAGTACTGACACTAGGCATTAGGAACTGGGGAAAAGACATAGTAACACTGTTATTATAGTAAAGGTGTATTTACCCTTTTTTTTGGGTTGTTAGAAAGCAGGACATCTGCGGTAAAGTAATATTTATGAAAAGGTTACTGCATAAATTATATGATGGCTTGTTTATTTATTTGTTTAATTACAGCTCCTTAAGTGTAAATGTTCCTAATTGTGCATGGTGAAATGTATGAGTTTGCAGGGTGTATCAGAGACTACATGTATGCTACAGAATCCAGATGAGCTATCTTACATGACAGCCTGTGTCCAGAGAGGTATATAACATATAACATAACATATAACAATATAAAGTTTAAGATGGTGGTTAACTGTGCCTGATTTTGGTTTGTGTGGTAATGCAGAAGAGGTGTGTTTGGTTTGTCCAGCAACATCTGGAGGCTTTATCAAAGCCTGCAGTTTGTCGATTCAATTTTCTTCCACGCAGAATACGATTTATATGATGCAATGGATGAAAATTCATATTCTGGACACAGAGCAACCATAGGTGTGTTATAATGAAATGCCAGGGTGACTTTTAGTGGCTTTAGGCCTTGACTGCAGACTAAGCCTTGAGAATGTTGCAGAGTGGGACTGTGAGCTGTTGATATATCGCCATATCAGAAAGCAGCCTAATTCCTGCAGTGTCAGACAATTAAGGTTTGCCCTCCTAAGTTCAGTGGTCCAGTGCAGAAGAGCATTTCAGGGGGTCTTGACTCTTTTCTTGATTTCTTTAACAGGGTTTGCAAAACTTCAAGGACATCTCCCTGTTCAATTATACCCGCTTCCATTCATACAATAGAGAGGAATATTACCATTCTTGAAACATTCATTAAGTATTTGAGTGTAAAGTTGGTCCACAATGATATTTTAAAAGGAATTAAGAGGGAATCACGATGAGTTGTAATGATGAATATGTTAATTAAGAGTTTTTTTTCATAGATGGCTATAAGACAGAATTGCTTTTTTTAGTAGAGCATTTAAGTCACCACTTTATAGTTGATGTATCATCTACTATATGTTGTCAGCTAAAAAGCCTTTCAATAGATCTTATTTAATTGTGGAACCATTACATCAAACATATTCAACAGAACATAAATTTTCATTATGGAAAATGGATATGTATTAAACTGTACAGTGTAGTTAATTCATTTTTAATTATTGTCATGAGCAAACATTATGTGAACAAGGAATTGTTGACATTTAATTAATTGTAATCCAGCCTTTCAGCCAATGAAGGCTTGTTTACAGGCCTAGAGCAGTCTGTTAGGACCAGTGTTCTGTCACATTTTGCATTAATACAGAAGGGCACACTCAGCAGCTACCTTTTCAAAAATGAGTGAGCAAGGCTTCAGACCCCATGTAATCAAAATTCTGGTACATAATTAAAGAAATTGAGTCATTAAAAATACAGTTTAAGTTACAAGCTTGGCAAAAGCTTCAGAGAGACTAGTAAAACAATGCTTATAATATATAATTATCTCATCTTAGTGCTTAATGTTCTGGGAGTGTAACAAAACAGTACACCGATGGGGCTGTTACCATCCCAATAAAACATTTATCTTGCTCCTTGTAGAACAGCAGTATCTTTCTAGATAGTATGCAACACCTTTTGGCTCAATCAGTAAATGCACAGCTGAACATGTTGCAAATGCACGCTCTATGTTTTCTTTCTGTCTTTATTTTGCAGGAGCGACAGTTTGCTGACCTTGGGTGAGCGGAGAAGGTTTGTGATGAAGGAAGATGTTGCATCGCCTGCTTAATTCACCATGGCAGGACACGTTCACTGAGCAGATTTTTGCTCTAACTTGAAAAGCTCTTCCTCTTCCTGCGAAATTGACACCTTTTTGATAAAGCGTCATCATTTTACACCTCTTGTTCGATTTGATGGACTGCCTTTGGGCATCTTTGCCTTGAACATTGTTTGGGTTGGTGACTCGATGCAGGTTTCAACTGTTGGATATTACATGGTTACCTTGGATCTAATACATTGATAACATTCACGTGGATATTGGGGAGATTTTTCTCTGGCGTTTCAACGAGTGGAGGTCGACTATTGCCTGTGGCCCTTGAAGAGTTTGATTCTCTGTAAGAGGAGGGTTTATCTGGAGCTTTTTGATGAAGGACATGGATGGCCCTCGATCTAGTGGCCTCCGTAAGAAGAGGAAGTCGAGGTCAGTGAGGGATCGGGAGAGGAGATCAAATGGGATAAGAAACAACCATGTTAAAGGCTCTGTCTTTCGCTTCTCCTCTGACTCGGAGAGGGACGGTGACAGGGAGCCCTCCTCATCCTGCCCCCGACCCCCACGCAGAAAGCGAAAGGAGTCTACTTGTGCTGAAGAGGACATCATCGATGGCTTCTCTATCACAGGATTTGTGTCCCTGGAGGCTTTGGAGGTGAGTGCTAAATCAAAAGGGGTTAGCCTCTGCAACTCTGCCTAAACATGCCTGTGTTCAGCTTTTTTCATGAAAATCCTACCGAAAATCTCTTAACTCAATGTACAACTGTGTTCGTTATTGTGTCTTTCTGACTGGGCTTGTCCAATAAAACACTGGAATAGCCAGGAGAGAGGGGAGCTGGAGTTGAACAGATGTAGCTTTAAATGCAGTGCTGCAGGGATTATTATCTGTGTCACTGAGAGGCTGTTGCTGTTGTTGTGTGTTCTGCTCTGAATTTGTTCTAGGAGTTTTCCAGCACAGTCTTACACTACACAAGGGATGTTGAGCTATGGGTGTAATGGCTGTTGTGTCTTTGTACACTTAGGTTTGAAAAAGCAATTTGATCCTTGTTAACAGCAGTTTATTCAGAGTAAGAGTAATTTATTGGGCACTAGCTATCCATTTGCCTTGAAATGCAAATTGGGCATTGACTGCTTTCCAACAAATTAGTTTTGAATTATGACTTACACAAACACGCATATTATGTACACAGCATGCCTGCTACATTTTTCTACAATTTTCTCTTGCAGATTGGTGACAAATTAAATGTGTAATAATGAGATGTAAACCTTCAACATAGCATTAGTGCTCTTTGGCATAGATTTGACTAATTTTGGAATGTGTCTCTAATTAGACTACAATAATCCCTCATTACCTGCCAGTATATTTATCATGATATATTAAGGACACCTTTATTAAAAATACTCAGAGGATATCGATTTGTAAAGATCAAAGATGAATTAATGAAATTAATTAATGAAAGTTTCAGTGTTTGTTTTCTCAGAAAACCTGGTTGTAATAGATTTAAAGTGAATGTAAATAATTGTTTTAACCTTTTAGTGTATCAACTGAATGAAATATGTAGATATCTTATCTATACATAGTGATTTAGAGAGACATTTTACAAAATACATCTAGTGGATTATTGGATACTAAGAATGCATAGAGGTAAAGTTGCAATGGAAAAAAAAAGGTATTTGTGTTTAGTTGTGAGAGCGCAAAGACAGACAGACACACACAGGAGTATTTTTTTAGAATGTGACAGAAATCATCAATGCAGTGATACCATCTCAAAGAACAGTCAATGGAGATAATGATATTTTGCAGGCTTCAATAGCGTGCCCATTATAATTTCCATGACGTGATTACTTGCTCCGTAAAATTTCAGTAAATAGTGGACAAGAGCAAAGTGCAAAATGATGTCTTCATTGTTTAATTTAGGTTGAGAGTAGTTTACAGATTTATGAACAATTGCTTGACTGAAATTTATTCTGCAACTATTTAGATTTTTTCTTTCAATTAATCAACCAGCAAAATTATTTGTAAAGAGGACAGCATATATCTATAACATATGGATCGGTTGATTAGTGTCAGTTTATCAGCAAAAATGGGGGTATTCACCGATATCAGTAGCAGATAATAATCTGTTGTGTCTCATTAATTTTGCATTGTCTAAAGCAGGGGTCACCAACCTTTTTGAAACTGAGAGCTACTTCATGGGTACTGAGTCATACGAAGGGCTACCAGTTTGATACACTCTTCTGAAATAACAAATTTGCTCAGTTTGCCTTTAGTTATACATTATTAATAATGATTAATAATACTCATCTATGTGAAGACACTGATCACGTTAATGATTTCTCACAATAATTATCAACAATGACAACAAGGTGGGAAACAGCTATCAATATTCAGCACTTTATTTTTATTAATGTCAGTAATTGTTAAATTTTAAGATGATCACTTACATCACTACATTTCATAGGAAAAATGTCCCATTTTCACTAGCCACTGACAAACCCTTTTAACAAATCATGAACTATGTTGCACCATGTTTCAAAAAGTTATCAATTATGTAATGTTAAAGAAAAATCAACTTACATATTTTTAAATAAATCTTGTCACATTTTGAACTAATGACCAAATCTGCGGCATTTTTAACAAAATTATAACTGTTACATGTCATGAACACACTTTTAAATTGAACACAATTCTTCAATATTTTAATTCAACTTTGCCATGGCACTGCCATGTTGCCACTGACAACATCTGGTATCTATTTCTTTGTTAGTGGGAAGACTGGCATTGCATGCTGTTCACCAGTGCATTGTAATCTGGTGTGTAACTTGACACTGCAACTGTGAGTGAGTCTTTCAAATGTGCATCAGTGAGGCGTGTTCTGTGTTTGTTCTTGATGAAGTTCATGTCAGAAAACGCTGATTCACTGCCATGTTGCCACTGACAACATCTGGTATCTGTTTCTTTGTTAGTGGGAAGACTGGCACTGCATGCTGTTCACCAGTGTATTGTAATCTGGTGTGTAACTTGACACTGCAATGTTGTGCATGCATGTTGTGTCAACATTCATGAAAGGATTGGAAATGAATGACACACATGGCTCAAGCTGATCAAGGTCACAAAACCTATTCTCAAACTCTTGCCCAAGTCTGTTTATGACTTCACAGTACTTTTCTGCAACTTTGTCAAATGTCTCAGATGCAGAAGCATTGTCTTTCAGCACCGACTGCACATAGGGAAAGTGCAGCACCTTTTTTCTCTGTAAATCCACAGAGAAAATGTTCATCTTGGCTTTAAATGCATTTAAAGCACTTATCATATCAACAACAGTCTTGCCTTTGCCTTGCAGCTCGCAGTTCAAGTGGTTTAGTTTCCCAGTAATGTCCGTCAAAAGTGTTAGCAATTATCATCATCGCTTCTTTGACAACTTCTCCGTCTGAAAATGCCTTCTTCTTCTTGATAATAAAATGTGTAGCTCTAAACGAGGCTGCGGTTGCTTTTTGTGACTTTTTCGCCGGCCTCGTGAAAAAAGACTGTTGCTTACCCAAAGCTGCCTTTAGCTCACGGGCTTTTTCTGCCCGTAGTGCGCTTCCCGGTGGGTAGTTAGCATGGTAGCTTTTGTGACACGTAGTGAAGTGTCTCTCCACATTGTGCCGCTTTGCCGTCGCCACAGTCGCCCCGCAAATGAGACACACGCAGGTTTCTTTCACAGTCGTAAAAAAGAACTCCTCCTCCCATTCTTTGTGAAAGAGATTTCTGCCATGTTTTTGGGGGTAAGAAACTGCATTCAGCGCTTATCTTCGCTGCGCCCGCTAGCTTACTCTCCACGAGCGCTGAAGTTTTGTCACGCGCACAATAGTGACCTTTGAACTTGAGTAGGTCAGTGTTCACCTAAACTTATCAAAACTTCATGTATAATAAACATATTTTTAAGATATTGTCATTTTTAAATCTATATAAATGCAAGTGTGATTAAAAAAGAATAGCAACAGAATAAAATTAAATTTTAGACGCAGCTCACTAGTGAGTTGTGCTATTTTTAGAACAGGCCTGCAGGCGACTCATGTGGTCCTTGGGGGCGACCTGGTGCCCGCGGGCACCGTGTTGGTGACCCCTGGAAGGACACCCTCTGATTCCCTCTGATAACTTGCGGGGATGGGGTTTACGGTTGTGGAAGTTGACTTTAGTTTATTTTTATACAAAGAACTTCTTTATTTCCTTGGCACAAAAGGTGTCAATATTGTTATTAGTTATTCACCCAATTGTTACTGAGTGTTAATATCAGTATCTCTTTGTCCCAAAATAAAATGGGTTTGTGTATTTTGGTATTTTACATTGTTTTACTGTACTTACACAGTATTTTCAACTATGTAGTATATCAAAGCAACATGTATTCCTGTATTTGTATTCCTGTACAGTGAAGTTCTGATTGAGTCAGACCCCTGGAGTTATATTAGTTCTCTCCATCTGTCACCAATGGACAAGAGTATGCTGCTTCTAGGCCTGCTCTTCCTGGACATGTTGATATCTAACCGTAGACAATCCGATGATTATACGTCATGATTAATCTTGAAAGATATAATTATCCTATTCCTTTCATGTGAATTTTAGTGATTACAATGATGTTCTTTGACTTGAAGATCCATTGTTAGGTGAACGTACCAACAAAAGTTGTGGTCTCAACTAGATGGGTATGCTGACTGGCTGATGGATAACTTCAGATAGCTTTTCCTTGGGTGACATTGTAAAAATTACAGCTTGAGTTAAATCTAGCAACATTAGGAATGAGCCTGTGCTGGAAAAAAAACCCCAAAAAACCAAAACTTTGTTAATGTGAATTTATTAATGTGCAAGTGGGTTTATTAATGTGTAGAAAATGTAGAAATTTAGTGGTTATTTAAAGTAAAGCTGTCATCTGAAAGATTTTTTAAAATCGAAAATTGAAAAAAATAAAGATCTCAAGCTAAGTCTTGGAATTTAATTGCTTTGCAATACTATCTTGCAGTGTCTGGGCTGAAGTATTCTGCAGCATATGGTTGTCTTGATTACTTGGCAGTTTGTAGCTATTGCAGCTGTGTGTGAATGAACTCATTTATGTTTGACTTCTCATTGGCTACCTCAGGTGGAAGTAGCCAATGAGATAACGTTATGTGAAATAACATATTACTGCTCACTGTTGTTTCTTGTTCTTTTTTTTTCTCAGTTTATCATTAGTCCATATATACTATCAATTTGTGCAGGATACAGGATGTGTTCAGAAAAAGACTACACACTGTGCTAGGGATGTAACAATTTACTAAACTCTTGATTCTGTTAAAATTTACGATTCTTTGCTCAAGATCACATTTATTTTTTGCAAAATGAGATTTAAAACAAATTATGAAATTATGATTATAATTATAAATTTCCTTGTGTTATTGAATAATAGTACAAATAGAATAAATCTTTTTAAGTAAATAAACTAAAGTTGCCATGAATACACGGATTCACTCATCTGTTTCTGCGATCGGGGCTGTAAATCAGCTTGTCAGTTTGGTTTGGCCTTTTAATAGCGGTGCTCGCTCACTCTGAGTCTACCGAAGCTTCTCGCTGTAGTGTTGTGTAACATGCCGCATCATACTTGTGGTGCTATTCATGTAAGTCTGTACCTTCTTACATTTTTTCGTTTTTCTTACATCAGTCTTTTCATTTGTCATTTCATCTGTTTCATTTTCAATCTTACAGAAGCCAAAATACAGCCATGCCTCCAACTTTAAAAAAGATGGAACATCCTCAAGTTGTACATCTTCACTAGCACTGCCATGTTGCTACTATTATTAAGTTCCTGGCTGCTTCATAAAGCGAGACCTTAGTATATAGCATCACTGCCTACCCCTGTTTAAAATGTGTATCGATTCATTTTAACTCCTAAATTGATTTCATGAGTGACATTAATTTATCAAATATTTTTCGAGTCACCGTGAATCGCTACATCCCTACAGTGTACAAGTGAATAGAAGTCTATTATTATGACTGTCAATCACAGGATCATTTCAAAGACTACTGCATGTATAGCCCTTGAACAGCTGAAAACATAAGAACTGAAAAGGCTATTCATACTTGAACATAGTTTGAAAATGTGAGCAGAGCTAAGGGTTAAGTACTTAGTAGTGAATAAATTGACTACATTCTGTTTGAGTTTAAGGCCAAAATTTGTTCTTTTCAGACAGAAATTAAGGTAGAGCTCTCATGCGTTTTGATGTTCTTTAATTTACCAGGGAAGAGTCTCATTCTGTGAGGATTTCCCTGGGCGCAGCTGTAGTCCATGGTTGGCAGTTTTAATCAAGTATTCTATCACTTATTCTGATGATGGATAACTTAGGTAAATTAAATATACTTACGTAGATTTTACCAATTATACAAAGGGCTACGTATCAAATCGATTTTTATCAATTCATATTTTTGTTGTAGTGAAAATGAAAATGAAAATCAAATTTGTCATTAGCTTTCTAAGCGGCTTCCCTTTGGTTTTCTATAGTTTACAGTGGCTCCGTCCAACCCTGCCATTTACTTCCCTCACACACATAAACAAAAGAGTATTGGGACAAGTAAAGAACAGTTTGTCCCCAAAGGACTAACAATCCCATCAGTCATTTGGAATTGATTTGATTTTGCTGTGTCAGATGTTGAACCAACAACAGTCTGCTAAGAAGTTTGTTTAAAGGATCAGTGTCTTAACAGCGGCATCAAGTAGTGAGGTATTAGAATGCATGCAACAGAGCGCTGCCTTGCTGCCTCCTCCCTCTCTAAGCATGTCGGACAACTACGGCGGCCCTCTGTATATGATCCTCCATTTAGAGTGACGTTGGTAATAAACTTGGGACAAACTTCCAGCAGACTGCTGATATAAAACTCTTTGTACTCTTTCTTCGTTCTCATCTTTTACGGTAGTGAGTCTTCTCTGTTGGTTGAATTGAAGTGCCACTACAGTATACAAATGCAAGATGGTGACATGGTGACGCAAGATGATGCTCTCTACGGAAGGGTGGGCCTGCGACCGTGTAACTATAAATTTAACATTATAAGATTACATAAACTCTACGGTTTTTGATTTAAGGCGATTACACACTAGTGTTAACACAGTTACAAAGATTATATGATATGTTTGTAAGTAGATATTCTTAGATTACACAATGATACACACTGGACCTATAACACTGTCGTAACTAAAGGCAGCAGCACAACCAATGTATTTCAGCATCTCAAACAGAGACCTGCTGCCGAGTGAGAGAAATATTTACTACCAGATGCACAAGACCAGGTTAACCCACAAATATCCACTAAAAAGCAGTCAATATTAGTGGAATCATTTTCCCTTTATATCCAGTAAGACAACAAAGTTGCCTGGTGAAAAGATCTTACTGATGCAGTCTCATTGCATGTTGCTAAAGATGACTGTACTGACCTGGACTGGTCTAAGCACCTTGCTCAGCAGGTTAACAGCAGTCTATTACATGATTGACTGCTTGTGATAATACAGTGAAAAGCAGCTACACAGCACTGTGTAAATTGGGACATTTGCAGTGTCTATAATTTTGTGTATAATTTTTCATTCAACAGTCTGGAGAAACTTCATAATTCACAATGCCCCACAGAGCTCCTACAGGTTTTGTTGTTCCTTTGAATAATATGCTAATATGAAACAAATAGTTTCAACTAATACACAAACCATGTAATGAATGGCACTAGTCACATAAATGTGTAAGAGTACATAAGTGAGTCAGGGAGAGCAGCGTATTATCATGACAGATTGATAAAGCTGACACAAGCAGTTTTTTGTACTGTGTAGAACGTTTCTTTTGAGTACTTAATAAAATAATACAACAAAAGACGGATTTGACATTACAATGTGGTATGTACTTAAGCATAGTTTTACTCAGCTGTAAGCACTATGATGAACGGCTAATAACAAACAATCTCATATCATAGAAAAATGGTATGTCAAGAAAGCTATTCTCTAGAAGGGCCTCAGAGCGTCATCTACTACCCAGTGGTATATGTTTTAAGCAAAATAAGCAAAGATATTTCTTAATGTGCTCAAGAATTTAAATAAACAAAAAGAAATGACAAAAAAATGCATAATTTCAATGACCACTAACATTTAAAAAAAACAAAACGTACGTGTTCTGCCATTACTCATTGAGGATCTCTTCAATAAGATCTGTTTTTGATAAAACATTTTTGAAGCTAAATTGTACCCTGAAAATATGTTTCTGAAATAATTTAAATTGTTTTAAACTATTTTAAAAATAGGTCGTGCAGAATCAGAATCCTGGTTTGTTTGACCTCTGTCCAATATAGGCATAGATGTAAAAATAGAGAAATGTAAAGTATGCAAAAGTTAAATATGTTTCTTTGCCATAAAATTTCCCAAATTGAAATAATGTACTGTAATGCTGGATGAAAAGGTTTAGTTTTAAGGCTTACATGTCTAGGGTTGGGTACCTAAACCCAGGGCTAAATTCAGATAGACCGTACTTTGTATGTACAATCATAGTGACGATACACTATATTCATGATTCGATAAACCATACACAGGACATGAGTCGATATGTATCATAATACTATTATACTGTTAATATACAATATCATATTACCAAATAATTATTTTTACATGTGCAAAACAAGTAAAACAAGTCTTTTTTCTGGAGAAGTTGAAATGCAATCATTTACGACATAAATTGAAAGTGCATACATTCTGCATAAACATAAAAACAGAGATATGTACAGCCCTCAACAGCCAAACCTATAGTTGCTTTCCCATTTCCCCATCCACCTCAGGTAGGTTGTTCTTGCAGAAGTCCAGGCACAGTCAATTTCAGTTCATAAAACGTGGTTAATAAGTGTCAGTAACCATTACTTAGCTGTATGTTTTGCTATGCTTTCATAAATTCTGTCAGAAATGGTAAAAGTATGACCCTATCTTTCGCTCAGAAAAGCGTAGTGTAGTGTAATTGCATCCAGCAATTAAGCTATTATGTGAATGACAGACTGGCTGCTGCTTTGACCAATTCTTGGATGATGCTTTCAACACAGCATTCATGAACAAATAGCTAATCATTGTCCTTACTGTTTTACCACTGTACCACTCTTTTATATGTTTTTTTTATTAATTTAATTTGTTTTATGTATTTTTTGTCACATTATAGAGTCACTAAACATGAATTGTTAAACATGGCTGTTAAACATTTTTTTTCATAAATAACTGTTTATTTGATTCATTATCACATTATACTCTATAATAATGATTTGTTCAAAACAGTGCATATTTAGTATATTGTATTAAAATTCTGTTCTTCAGTTCCTTTAAAAACTGGACTGGTAAGAGTAGTAGTACCGTTAAAGAAAACGAAAGCAAAAAAAACAACAAAAAAACGAAAACGATAACCATCCCTATGTATGACTTACTACGTTTTTATATATATATGATATTGCAGCCTAGCTCAGGGAGAATGGCCAAAAATATTTGATAAGTCAATTTTTGAGCATTGTTGCAAATAGATAATGTTGAGTCACCAGTGCTTATTGGTCAAGTATTCAGGTGGTCTGGAGAGAGGAGTTCAGCACAATGATAGTAGGTTCATGAATAAATTGTCCGACCCTCAAATAACATCTAGTTGCTTGCTAATTAATGGCTATTGACATTTAAAGAGGAGCAGGAGTTAAAGGACAGATCTCTGTCCTGAGAGGATCAACTGTGGTAATTATGTGAACAATGGCCCTTCCTCTCATATGGGCAAATTAAGACGATGAATTACAGTTTCGCAGTCTGGCATTTTTCTCACATGCCATCTGTGGGATGATGCTGTCGACTCGCCAGCATTTCAAAAACAATTGATTTTCTTTGGCACAAGCCTCAGAAGTCTGCCTGGAGGAGCACTTGTAAGTGCAAGCACTGAAGAATACATTGATTGGTATTTCATTGTAAAAAAGAGACTAATGTGAAATCAAATATATTGACAGGTTGTTTCCACAAGACAAGAAAAAAAGTGACATTTGAAACAATAAAGACATAAATATCGTGTCAAGCTTTGTTCCTGAGATGATGCTCTTTAGTTTAAAAAAAAAAAAAAGAGAAATGTTCTGAGAAAGAGCGTTTTCCCCCATGATGGCTCTTTTTATGCCAAGCTGCTTTGACAGATAGTTCTGTCTAGTGAATAATACCACTTTTCCTATCTTTTAATTAATTTTCCACTTTCCACATGTTATTTATTCCTGTCTCTTGGCAGTATAGGCAAGAGCTACATTTTGGAAGTGTCAATGCTTGATGTATTGTATGCATTAATGTACTGTGACAGTGCAGTGACTGACATATTAATGAAATAAAGTGTTGTCATATCTAGATGCATACTAATAAACTTAATATTTAGATCAAATTTCGCGATGATGGAAGATCAGGTCTTTCACAGAACATGAACTGTTCATAGCCTCATTGATCTTTACATGTGTACATTCAGGATCTTGACTGTCTAATTAACCAGTTAATCAGCTCAGTCTGTTGTGTTGCTCCATAGCTGCTGTTTATGGCAACCATTTTGTCTTCAAATATAGATTAATTTATAAACTGTCTGCAGGGTTATTTGAATGCATTACAATACAGATGTTATGTTTTTCCCAGCAATTTTTTCAGTTTTGTACTTTGACAGTCTAGTTTTGTGACTAACAAGAGTGATTTAGTTGTAACTGTATTTAATGTGATCACATAATCCGTGTGTAAATTGATCCAGTTTGCATTTAAGATCAAATCAGGCAAAGTAGTATAAGGTAAAAAGTACATTTTGACATGTATAGCAACATATATAACATAACAGAAATAAACATGATTAACTGAAAATTTCAATCTGAAAAAGAAATTGTCATCAATAATAATGTTTTGAATTTTTCTAAATTAATTTATGTGAAGTGTAATATAGCTACATCATAATCTTAGGTGCAACTCACAACTGGACTCCAAAGTGCACAGACTGTGATTGATGTCATGTTGTATACATGCCCAATACTGAGTAAGTGAAAGATAAATTGAGGCTGGTGCCTCCGTATGAAAAAGTAGATCTGCAGCAGGGGAAATTTGTTACCAGCAGCATCAGTGTTTGGTGCTTTACTTCTCAGCTGTGGAATGTTCTGATGGAATGTTATTCTAATCAAGGAAGAGCAGGTTTTTATGATGCTGAAATTAATTGCTCAAATTGACTGTGTTCAAGAATAGGAGGATGTTCAGTTTTTTTTATTATATTATGTTCTTTGTATTTGACAGCTGGATTAAACTGTTGGGAGGAGTTTATATGTTGTCGTGTAAGAGATAATTTTCTATGAAGCCAGAAAGGAGTGTAAATATTTTTTGTCTGAAAGTGCTGCAAAAACTGGTTGCTTTTGCTGCAGAGATTTATGGATGACAACTGACAAAAATGGAACACATATCATGTGTATTATGTCTACATAAAAGGCTTATCTTTGGCTAATGGCACAGCCATTGTTGCTAAAGAACACTGGATTAAAGGTTGCACCTCTTTTAAGAACTGAGTCTCCCTGACACTGGTGAATGTAACATACAGCTCTAAAACAACAGTGATGTGTATCCTTATCCAAGAAATAAGATCGAGACAAATAACATTCTCATGTTAATATAATGGACTTGCCTTGCGTGCGAAAAATGCATTTCCCTGGTCTGCATGCCTGTGGCTCACTGAACCCAGGCAATTTTGTGTTCCATTTCATCATTGTTTTTATTCTGGCAGCATCCAGTGACAGGTGTGACAGGGAGAAATTATAAATGTTTGCAAAGGTTGATGTTGAAATTCCAACTGAAATAGAACTGTGACCAGAGTCACACTCTCCTTTTGTGTGTAATGGCCTGATCATGCATTTTGACAGTTTTTTTTCTTATCAAGTAGAGACTCTTCATGCTTAACTGCACAGTGAATACTGATGGTAGTGCACTAAGGAATGTGTGAGCGTGTGTGCACGTGTGTCTCGTCACCACAGGGCCTGTGGACATTCAGACACAGCCCTGTCGAGAACTCTTCCTGCAGCTTTGAACCGTTGATGCCCCCCCTCCCCTTTTTGACGCTTCTTTCAAACTGAGCCAATATACCCCCGTTTCCACGTTCATCTGCTGCCATTCCTGCACACTCCCTTATGCTTTCCTAAATAACTGCTTCTGTTTTTCTTAAAAGAAATGTTTACTAGTCTGAATGCTACACTGTAATCTTTTTCCATGTTTTTTTTTTAGGATATGTAGAAAATGTGCATATCGTAGCAGCTGATGCAGTTATATCTTTTCCAGGTCAAATGATAGGTGGTTATGGTTGTGTCTCAGTGTGATGCCATCTGCCTGCGTTTGGGTGTAGAACTTGCTCTTCTAGATGTTCAGTTGGAAGTTGTATGTATACTGAAACTCTTCAGGAGAGTCATTTAGGTCCATTTTCTGGTGAATCAAATTATGTTCTCAACCAGAACTCCCTGTCATCAATGTCGTGAGCCATCCATACTATGTTTGAGGACTACTTGTGAAGCAGAGGGATAGAAGCCTTGTGGTTTTAGCAATTATTCAGCGTAAGAACAGAGGTTTCCAACCTGTTTTGTTTATAACTACTTCCACAGTCCTGTCAGAAAAAAACGCTTTACACTTTTGTTGACTCGGTTTGAGTGGATTCTACCATGGGACAGAAGTTTTATTGAAGTTTGCATTTGGTGAACATCAACAATTTATCCATCACTTCTGTTAAAATAGAAACTTCTATTTGAATGTCATTTCAATGCAGTACAGTAAACTTGATGATTCAGATTTACTTCTGATCCTAATTTAATTTATTATGTTTCTTTTGATTTGTTTTGAGTACTATTAACCATTTCAACCATCTAAAATTTAGTTAATTAAGTAGAGCTTCCTGCTCAATTGTTTAATTCACAATTAATTACATAACCTATAATTGAAGTAATGTCTGACTGAAGTTAGAGATTATTATTATTAGTGGTTTTGTTGATTATCTGATAGTGATTTTCTAATCATTAGTATCTTTTGTCCAAATGCTGATAAATTAATTTAAAACAATTGCTCCGATAGTATATTTACCTAATCATAGTATTTAGTGAAAAGTTATTAGGTAAATGTGGTGGAGTAAGAAATGCAGTACAAGCCTCCAAAGTACTGAAGAAAAGTACAAATATAGCAGGTTTATTTCAACGTATACTACAAGAAGGTAGTATATTGTAAGTAGTACATGTATATCAATTCCAATTCATCTCCTTGATAACTAATAATAACGACTGGCCCTAAAAAGGGTTATTCCGTGGTATTGATTTAGTTATTGAAATGGAAGCATACTATTTAGTTGTCTTTTACCTGTCCCAGGTAGGAAATACCACTCGCTAAGATTGCTTTTGTTTTGATCTATGGAGATATTTAAATGCATAAGTCCTAGAACAGCTTCACTTGCTATCTATAAATGTATGTCCTTTGGTAGAGCATGAAGGCACAGGCAGCACCTGCCTTTTAATTTTTACATGGCTGAAATAATAAGCATGAATGGTTTGGCTTAAGGATAGGGAAACAAGAATGACACTAATGCTGTATTTGAAAGTCATGAATCTTTTGACAAATGCTTTTGCTGGAAATTCCTGACATGATTTGCCGAAATAGTGAAGGGAGAGCTGAAAGTGCTTGTCTAAAGCTGTGTGCTTAGGTAGAGGTATGTGAGTATGGAAATGCTTGTAACTAATAGTTTATGTCCGTCATTCACCTCCCTGTTATTCTGCCTATGGAATAAAGTTTTTTGTTTAATATGAGATATCAAAATGATGTCTATAATAATATTTTTATGAGATAATCAACTTTCACAAATACTGAAGCACATGCAATGAGAATTACATGACCAAAATGTCTAAACACTGTACTTTTCCTCCTCCAAATGTAACAAATGTGTAGGGATGAGCGATATATTGAATATACTCGATATACTTGTGGCTTGTTTGGTGTGAGATACAGTAAATGACTGTATCGCGACCATGGAGTTCAAATTATGATGTGAATATTTCAAGCTGTGAAATGAAATTCACTTTGGAGTTTCGCTTCTCTCGTTCTCTCCTGATGCACTCTCACTGCAGACAGCTCGCTCCCCCGCCCATCCAGAAAGCTCTCCTGGGCGCATGCGCATTTTTGTGTCAGGAGGAGTGGATGGAGGAGAGTCTGAGAGAGCATGAAAAGTGAAGAGAGACTGTGCAAGTTTTCAGTTTTTAGCAACGAGTGCTGCACGGGGTCGGCAACCTGTGGTCAAGTCAGACATTTCGGAGAAGTTATGTGTGATGACAGGCTGTGAGAAAAGCGTTGTCAGTGCTTGTAGGGCTTGTACACAGTGTCACGAAGTCTTTGCATTTGATAGCATGAGTAGACATCAACTTCGAGGAAACACTTAAAAAACTGCAGTGAAACAGCAGCTGCTGCGACAACCAAAGAACACAACTCTCACAGCCTATCTGTGTAATCACGAGCCACGGGTCGGGTCACAGGACTTAAATTAACAGGACTGGGAAGATGCGGGTTAAGGTGAGGACACACTACAATATTTTTTTGCTAAATTTAACCCCGATTCCCAGTTGGGCAAAGTCTGCGCTAGTTGGGGACAGTCGGCATGGGTAGTTGGCACAAAAATCTGTTAGCGTGTGAGGCGTGAAGATGCAAATCTGCAAATGTGTGAGTGGAACAGACCTGACCCAACCTCAGTCACAGTCAATCAAACATGTTTGAATTTTTTGTGCCGAATCTGGACGCAATCCGGTAGTGTGAACTGATTACCGACCCTTATGAGAGTTTTCGTGAGAGTTTGATGCGTCCAGTTGGCTTTAGTTGATTTGACAAATCATGTATTCTGTGATCCCTCGTCAGGCGCAGTTGTTAAGCGTGTGATCACCAGTCTTTCAGTCGTCATACAAAAATCTGCTGAAACCAGTCTGTTAATGTATTGTGTCATTATGTAGTTGTATTGTACACTACACAACTTTCACAGTCTTTATAGATTTTGAAAAGACTAAGAGTACACACTATCAGATTGGTTTTTGTATGACGAGTGAAAGACTGGGGATCACACACTCAACAACTGCGCCTGATAAGGGGTCACGGACAACAACATTTGTCAAACCAACTAAAGCCAACTGAACACGTAAACTCTTGCGCAAACTCTCGTGAGGGCGACAGTTTTTGTCTTCCCGGTTGTGGTACGCACCACAAACAACATTATGTATGCATTTGTCCTCCTACCACAACTTGTTCAATCTCTCCTCCATTTTTGTTGTCCAGGTTTGCTTTGTCGCCACTCTCCCTCTCTCGCTGTTCGCCATCATTTTTATGATATTCCTGACACTTCCCGTCGTCTTCTGACTTCTATTTCCTGTGTCCCACCCTGTCTTTTTAATTGGCTGTTGGCAATATGTGTTTGCAGTTGGGTCAGTAATCAGTTCACACTACCCAATTGCATCCAAATTCGGGACAAAATTAAAACGTGTTTGATTGACTGCGACTGAGGTTAGGTCAGGTCTGTTCCCCTCACTCACTTGCAGAACCATGTCTTCACTCCTCACACACAAACAGATTTTTGTGCCAACTACCCATGCAAACTGTTATTTATTTTACTTTCTTATTTATTTTGTTTATTTATTTACAACTTAGCTTCTTATTTAACTTAAAAAACACAAATTAACTTAATTTAAAACACTGCTAGACTGCTAACTAGCCGCTAACTGCGACTGCTTCGTTACTCTGTCTTGGTCACTTTGTTTTACCACACACATCCTACTGTCAGCCTGTTGTCAAAGGAGTCGCAGTATATTATTGTATTATTGAACAAAGAAGGAGACTATTATGTTTGAAACATAAAATTTAATAACATCAACCAAATTAAGCTGTATCTGTAATTTTTTTTATAGATTTCTTAAACTCTATTAAAGCAGTTGTAAAGTGAATATGTTTAAATGAGTCATCTTGTGGAAGGGTTTCTAAAGCAAGTTTTTTTTTTTTCTTGTTGTGAAATAAGCACGTGACATTTGTTGACCCTGACTCTGAAATAATCGAGAATCGAAAATAGGAATCAGAATCAGAATCGGAACAGCTAAAATTCAAACATACCCAACTCTACTAACCAGGGACTCATACTGATACTACCATCTTCAGTCGCACCATAAAACCTATGTTTAGTTCATGCAAGCAATGATATTACACCTCTTTTTTTTGAGGTAAAAATGCAATTTTGCAATGCAAATTTAATGTCTATTTCAATGCACAGCTTTCAGTTTCTATCACTAGGGATTTCTCAGTTAACAAAAAGCATAACAGATGTAATGTGCTGATATAGAAGTTTGGGATTGTAGGAGCTTTTGTTGTCATTGTTAAAATAAGCACCACTTGTCTTCATTGTCTTACTCATTGTGTTACTCTATCCATGAAGTCATATAGACATTGTTGAACTGTCAGTAATTAATCAAGTAAAGTTCCTTGAAGTTAACAATTGTAGTTTGAATTGGAATTTTGTGGGGCTATTTATGGATATGGACATCTATTACAAGTTTACCCGTCCTAGGGAGAGGGATCTCTCCTCTGTGCTTCTTCCTGAGTTTCTTCCTTTTTCCCTGTCTAGGGTTTTTGAAGTTTTTCCTCACCCGGTTCAGGGCTCTATGGTTAGAGGGTTTTGCTATGTACAGATTGTAAAGCCCTTAGAGGCAAATTGCTGTTTGTGATTTTGGGCAATACAAATTAAACTTGATTGATTGATTCATTGATTGATTGATAGATACCTGCGGTACAGTCAATAATGTGTAAACAAAGTTTACATACCTGTGTTTGTACGAATGTACAAATGTGTGAGTGAGATTATGAAAGATTTTGTTAGAGAAATCATAGTGGATTAGACAGAAAAACAATCTGACAATTTGTTTGTAAGTGTGTGCAGCGGGGACGGCTACGCTTCAGAAAGCCAGATGAATCTGGAGCTGCCTACCCGAAATGAATACATTCGCTTGTATTGTCTTCAGTAAGTGCTATTACGCTCATGTGCCTTGTGTTTTAGGGAAAAGACAACGAGAAAGCCAGATCCCACAATATCACATCAGCAAATCACACAATGTACGAACAAAGCCATTGTGGATAAGTATTTATGTATCAACAACTTGTTGCTTGTGATTTCATTACCACACACACATATTTGGTGGTACATTTCCAAAGATTTTTGTTTATACTCTCAAAGTTGTTTAATTTACTTTTAGAACCTCCTGAGGGGGTATACTTCGAAGCAGGTACAACAGAGCGAGGCTTTGTGAGAGCTGTTTTGAAAAACTCCCAAGTTCTAGTTAGAGATTATCAGTATCATGAATGTGGTTATCAGCTGTCTTTGTTAACCCAGAGTTTCTTCATCAGATTCTGTGCACTTACTTATAAAAGGGGGCATTTTGTCATTCATCTTGAAGAAGTTATGATAATGGAGAGCTATGAAGATCATAAAAAAACTTACATTATGGCAAAAAGCAACATTGTTGCTGCACATTAAGCGCAAGGAAAAGTGTCAGAAAGTCGCTGATTGTGAAAATTCCTCATATTTATATGTATTTCACCACTAAATTCATTCTTATGTCTGTGATTTTTTTTCTAATATGACAATTGCACGTTGTAACAAACTTTAAACTGATGCAGGAGATTCAAAGATCATAATGCTTTTCGGTCTGTCCCATACTGAACGCTTGAAATCACAACTCAAAGTCAAAATGTTTTTAATAATTGAACATTATTTGTGACACATACCAGTGGAAGGATCAATTTGTGTTCTTCTAACTGCAGGAGCAGCAGTATAAATACTGAAATATAAATACTCGGTCAGCCAAGCTGACCTAAAACAGAAAAAAAGGGTTATGTTTGCAGCATAAGTGACCATGGTGATCTAGCCAGGTTAAAAGAGAGCTGCCTTCGTGACACTGACAACCCTGGCTTTCTGTTGAACATACCTTGCTAGACACTAATATCGCTTCTTAATACACCGCTCTGCTCTTTGTGTCGTTTGTGTAGCTACATCATTTAATAATCTAATACTTTTCAATCAAACCTGTGTTGCTGCAGTATAATATGTATTTATCTTGCTTGATAAGTGATATATGATAAGAATGATTCATTCACTAAAGTTTGACTTTGCTGTATCTTGAGTCAACAGTATTGATGTAGCAAGGACATGAGGACATGATTTTTCTATTTTGCCAAAAGCATTCTGTTTCTTAGGGTCAACAGAATTACCTTAATTTCACACAATTATTTATTGTGCAAAATAATGTTAGTATATGATCAAGTATCAAGTACCAACTCTGGAGGATTCAAATAGAGAGTCACGGTGGGAAGTTCCTTAATTAAAGCAGTTTAATTCAGAAAAGGGTCAGTAATAGGAAATCGAAATAGGAAGGCAGAGTTACAAATCCGCAAAGGCAAGACTCCGAAATCGATTATCAATTAAAGATCATAAACTCACAAGGATAATATTGCTACAACGCTTCCAGGACATACTTACTTGAAAGACAATATGGCACAGGAGGAAGGGGACACGTGGCTTAAATACAAAAAGAGGGCGTAGACAATTGAACACAGCTGAACCACATTAGGGAGTGGACGCAATCTCACACACATGAGGGAAGAAAATTTAACAGGACGTAGGGATTATGACACAACCAAAATTTCAAAATAAAACAGGAAACACTAAATGACTCTAACAAACAGACATTTAAACTACCAGACCCTGAAAATAACCTGCTAAACCTCTTTCTAAAGATCAAAATACTAATTCTGTATAACTTATATTAATATGCTTAATATGAGATATAATGCCACACAAAACCTTTCCAACTCTGTGACACAATGGCAAAATCAATATTTATTTATGTAAAAAAAAAAGAGGACATTGTGTTTTTTAAAGAAGCCAATTGATACAAAGAGGCATTGATTTAGCATGATTGTTTTGAATAGTGTGCTCCTGGCAAAAGTAGAAATTCTCCACTAGATCTGCTTAGGCTAATTAATCATGAAAAAGCATTCGGTCAATGTTATGATTTTTCACGGACTGAGAATATTTAATTATAGCATAATATTTAATATTAGTTGATATTAATGTGATACATAATGTTTCTTTCATTGCCCTGCTTCTTGCTCTGCTACATTGCTGTGTTTGGTTGTTGCTTCCTGATGCTTGTCATTACAGGTGAGGCAAGTCAGTGAGATGTTTCATTGATGGACTGACTGAATGACTGTTCAGGGCTCAGGGCTACATCAATAACCTGACCCCGGTTTCATTTGCATCTGTTATGGTCCCCTGGTGGTGTATTCATTAAATGTGTGCTGCAGTTTTTTAAATGATAGTTTTAAATTGAGAGAAATGGTGCTCTTATGCAAATGCCAGAATGGTCTTTGTTTTTTTTTGTTGCACATCCCAACGTGTACATGTAGCATTTACGTACACTCACACAAAACACACAAAACACACAAAACACACAATTTTTCAAGCAAGGAAGGAGTTTATAAAGGATTTAGTTTTGGCAGCTAATAGCTGGACATTAGTCATACTGTACAAGAAGTGAGTGGAAACAGCCCTTAAGCTATCCACACAGGCCTTATCACTCAGAGAGCACACACCATAATAAGGCATTATGTGTTTCACAATAGTCTACTGTGTTTTCTCCTTTTTGTGCAGTTTCCCTGTAGTGGATGCTGTAATAACCCAATGCTGCCAATTACACAGACTGAGTACGTTAGTGCTGCTGAAGCCTCTTTCGTTATATCCATCAGGTTTAAATATGACAAATGCTGGTGTTGATTCAGTAGTCACAATGACAAGGAGTGATTTCCAGAATCCTGCATGAAGATTTCCACTCTCTGTGAGCAGCTATGCTTCACCTTCTTCATTCATCTGCTCTGCACAACCATTTCTAATTGAACTCTCTGATCTCTGTTAGATTGATCTCTTTTATTCAGACATGCAAATAGTATTTTGCCAGCAAATTTACAGCATTTGTAGATTAATTTTTAGGGTAGGTAGTAAGTAAGTTTTTTGGTGTTTTAGAGTTATGGTGTGTAACCACTGAACTTATTGTTTTCTTTTTTCAGAAGTGACAAGCAAATAAGATTTGCAGTGTGTTTCTTTAATTTTAAAACAGTGTTATTAGATGTCAACAATTAGTCGTTTTTTTAAGTTATGAATTGTGTAATGCGACTATGCTATCCCATTTGAGCTCTTGAAAGAAACCAGTTTAGAAACTAGGAATCAGTTCTCTTCGTAGCAGGCTACCGCTGCTTAAGATTGGAATTTCATAGATATGTTGTTACCTTTGTTTTGTGAGGCAGCAAAACAATAGGCAGTGATGAGACTCACATCAGTCTGTCACTGGTTTTGTTTACATACTGTAGCTTATTTTCTGCTTGGTTTTTTTTGTTCATATGACATTTCACAGCATTTCTGATTTCTGGATTTATCAGCATGATTATCCTGATACAGAAATATCAATACAGCGGTGAAAAGGTATGAATATAAAACTAGTGATGAACTGATATTTCAAGATGAAACTGCTTCTATTTTTTCATTTAATACTTACTTGATTGTAAGTTAACTAACGTTGCTATTATTACAACTACAATTATTACTATTACAGATGCAGAGGTTGAGATCACAATTAAATGTGATAATTACCAAATATGTTGTATTTTGATTGTGCTTTTGATGAATACAATTACAATTACAATTTTTTTCAGGCAGAAATTTGATTTGTTGTTATTCCACCTATAAAAAAACAGAAACACTGTTGATTTGTTGACTGCCAGTCTTCTCCACTTTCAAGAAGCCACAGAGCATCTCTTAGATGCATCAGTGCAATCATTTGTTCCAACTCCTGTGTTATAAGCTATTAAATCAGGCCTGTTATTAAGTTACAGTTTTATTGGATTTACCAAGGTAAATCGCCCTGCAGCCCAAAATACATAATTCTTGCCATGTCAAGTGGAAACTAAAAAATGCTTGTTTTGCTGCTGTTTCCAAACTTTGACTTGTGTCTGTACATTGTTCTCTTATATCTATGAATATTTTTATAGTAAGCTTCCCTGCAAACTTTATATTAGACAGATTTGCTTTACGTTAATATTTGAATTTTTGTAAAAGAAAAAAAAATCTGCTTAATCTGAGTCCCTGTAATCTCATGTTCATAACAGAGTATAATATGTTTGGTCCTATCCCCCTGAGATAGTTGACATTAGATAAGACAGCTGGCACAGCTCCATGTGTAGTGAAAGTGATTGACTGCTGGCTTTGCAGCCTGTAAAAGATTCACAGAAGAGCACATATAAAGTAAAGTGTCGACATGAATGCACCCTCGCTCATCATATCTCCAATGGTCTGTACATTAGAATACAGTGCCTCAGTGGTAGCCATGCTCTCAGTGCTACAGAAGTGCTCAGGCTTCAGCTCAACACTGGAGACTCGTGCTGTCTAACTTTTTGGCTGTCTGTCTACCACATTTTTCGTCCTCCTCTGGATTTCTACCCCCTCCTGTAAAACTCTTTCAAAGGTTAGGCAAATCTATATAGACTATTTGGCTGATAATAACTTTTGAAAATCACATTCTTGGATTAGTTGAGGCTATAATTTATGCAATTGTACTGTGTCATCACAGCAGGGGATAACTGTACCGACCAAGAATAACATGTGTGGTAAATTGTGTGGATCATACTGGGTATTGGCAAATTCACCAAAATTTAATTTTTGAACGAGTAAGCAGGAATCCAGAGCCACCCACATAAAGTTTGTCTGCCTTCATTCTGCTTTTATATTACTATTATTATTATTGTTTTAATTATAACTGATTAGAAAAACTCTTGCTGATGCTCCAAATTGTTTGAAACTATTTTTATTATCTGTCTCCAGGTGTAGATTTGACCTCAGGCAAGCATTAATAGGTGTTCAAACTGATTGAAAGTTTGAGGAATGTACACTAGGAATCATCTATTGTAGTTGCACTTAACTACTATGATTCACTGTTTTCATTCGAAATCTAACTAGATTTTGGAAATTAAATTGAAGCGACAGGATTTACATCAATTAATTTTGGAAATTGACAGTTGTACAGTATTTTAAAATTACAGCCAGTTTAAAACTAGTGGTAGAGTAGTAGATAGTACTTATATGTTGAATAGCATTAAACCCAAGATGCATCAAGAGGACTAAACGATGAATTGTGTTTGTTAAAGTAAAGACATTTTGCAGCACAATTTATAATTAGAGTATTACTATTTTTTAGCGTATAATGATCTGTGTACAGTGTGTTGCTGTTGTAAGACTGGCAAATAGTAATATCCAACAAGATAATGATCCTAATTATTGTATTTGCCTCAAGTTATTACAGTTCCATTTTTTAATTCGGTTCATTAGAAGTGATGCACAGTTTGCTGTGGCATGCCACTGAAAACCAGCCAGCAATTTGGTTAAATTGCTTGCTTCAGAGTGGTCCAGAGAGAAGGAATATAGCTCCTGAGGACTTCTCTCGAACTTTGTTAATGATATGCTCTGTGGAAAGAAACACATACTTACGCAGAATGTCAATACTCACATAGAGTTTATTGGATGCTAACCAGACTTTTAAGATATGAAAATTTGATTACAGCTTTACAGAGTGCTGTATTGGAAGCTCAGCCGTTTTGTTTATAATGCAAGTTATGACTTTGTAGGTCACAGATATAAAAGAGCAATATCATTCATCACCGAACCTCCTCCCATCCCAACATCGCAAAGCGCTTAAATTACAGAATAGTGACTTGATGATAACTTGTAACTAGACCTTTTACATAATTTATTAAGTGTTGTAATTCATATTGTCTCAGAATAAGGTGGAAGACATACAACTGCCTATAACTGGTGATGGCAAATATTATTTTTAAGTTTTTGCACATGCCTTTTGTGGGAATAAGGACTCATCAGCTTTTGAAAAAGTCAAACTCTTCCAAGTAATATGTTGTTTTTTTTAGCTTTATTTTTATGAAGACACATGGAACTAGTCCCTGTGTTTGCCAAAATATTATTTTATTAGTTTCATTAGCTAAAGGCATATGTAGCATACTTGTTTCATGGGTAGTGGAAAGAATAAAAATGTTGAATTTGCATTTAGGTGAAGAGACATCTTGCGGCAGATAGGCAACAAAAAAATCAAGTAAGCTTTTCTAAGCTGCTTATTTGTGGCCTGTAATTTGATGCTTTTTTCCCCTAAGTACTCCAAAATTCTTCTATTCTTCAGGATCTGGCTTTGGAACCAGATGGAGAGGAGCCAATTGTAGAGACAACAGAGTTTTAGTGTTTATGTTCCTGTAGCCTAATAAAAGTGCCAAATGAAAGTTTCAGTAATGACGGACAAACACTGAGTTGTGTACATGATTTATACTTATAATTATTTTGTAAACAGACAAATATTGTTTCCAGATGACAAATATATGAAACATGACACAAATAAAAAAAAAAATCATAACATTAGTAGTGCTAATAAAAGCAATATGGGGCTTCATTTACTGAAAATGTGTGATTTTGTAAAGTCACATAGAGTCTAAACAACTCAAAAGAAGTGCAACATGTACACTTGACCATGGTTTCAGAAATGCAAAAATGTATGAAAGGACTTATGTTCTTACAGATTTTTGACATTTTAGTATAATTTAAGAAACCATATCTTCAGTTCTCTTAATTATAATCTCAGTCTTTTAATCAATCAATCAATCAATCAAGTTTAATTAGTATAGCCCAAAATCACAATTAACAATTTGCCTCTGAGGGCTTTACAATCTGTACATAGCAACACCCTCTAACCATAGACCCTCGAATCGGGTAAGGAAAAACTCCAAAAACCCTAGAAGGGGAAAAAGAAGAAACCTCAGGGAGAACCCCAGAAGAGGGATCCCTCTCCCTAGGATGGGTAGATGTGCAATAGATGTCACAAGTACAATCATGTTTTTGACGCACACTTTTTAAGGATGCCCCTTGCACACCTGAAAAGAAGAGACCAGACATTAGATTTATTGTTTTTGTACTGTTCAAGTGATAGATCAAGTAGGATTAGCACATTTTCATATTCTTTTCAGATTATGGATGTTTTGAGTGATTGAACTAGTTATGTAGTTGTTCAACAAAGTTTTCCTTTCCCCCTCAAGTATTTTTATGTAACCACATCATAGTTTTTGTTTGTGAATACTTAAAATATTGGTGGAATGGCAGACAGGTGTTAAGAAAACAAGCAAAGCCTTGAATAAGTATTGCCATAATTACAGTGTCATTATTGTCTACCCCCTTCCATATATATTGGCCAAAGCTTGTGTAATGATATTTTTGGAGCTGTTGACTGGAATGAGTGTGGGTCTTATTGTTAAATTAGAAACTCTGTCAAGAAAGGCATCAAGTAAAGTAATTTTACCTCTTAAAGGTTTGAAATGTATCCCTCCAAACAAGAGGTGTTTATCATAGCTTTTATATTGTGTAGCCTATGAGGACTACTGGTTTAAACCAGTGGGTTTTTTTGGAGCATCATGGCGCTGTCTGCTGTCTTTACTCTCTGGTGTTGTGTCTGGTAAAGAATAAATGGATTTAAAACACAATTTAACAAGATAACTTTTCACACCAACTGTCCTTCCTTAGTGTATCACAGAAAAACATACCTCTTTAACAAAAAGGCAGTCTTAGTTACAAGCTGAGGACCTTTTGTCAGCCACATCGATAAGTATCACACTACATTAACTACAAAGCACTGAGTAACCCTGACCCTTCACTTTGTCTGAGACTTAAGCCTCTTGTCCCACTGTCAGCTGAGACCAAGGTTGGTACATTTGCATGCTGATTAGGCTCGGGAGTGATTGAGACTGAGGGGAGTGCAAGTGTGTGTATGTGTGTGTGCGTGCGCGCATAGGGGGATTGTAATTGGGAGCGCGTGTTGGTGTTGGCTGGATTTAAAGCCCCAGTGAGCATTTAGTTTAGCACTGAGTTGTAGTGAAAGGCAATTTTCATTGGTCAAGCCAGTCAGTGAGCAAGTAAAATGAAAAAAACCCTTCTTTATATGTTACGCAACAGTCAGTATGAACTGAGGAATTTATAGTAGTTGTATAGAATGTATAGTAGTAACACCTGTAGTAAACCTGAAAAAAGGGCTGCAATTAATGATTATTTTAACAATTGATTAATCAGACATTTTTGAAAAGGACATATTTTATTTCCATCACTTTGTTCAAATATTTGGCTTTAATATCCATTTTACAGTAAAATTAAAGTTAAATAATAAAATCATAAAAAAAAAACAAAAAAAAATTTTTTAAATTTTTCACTGACAAAAATAAATAGATAAATAAATAATAAATTACTGCTGTATGTGTGCAAAAGATACACTGTTTTTTCAGTGCACAAAAATAATTACTACATGCTGCTTAAAGGGACCTAAAGCAATAGTAAGAAAAATGTGAATTACAATCTGTAAACAAGATTTTTTTTTTTAAACAAGACTTAAGTACAAACACTTACACACACCACTGTATGCTGGTAACTGTAACAGTGACTTTGCAGGCCACTACCACACACACATTGCACAGACAGAATCACACACTCACTTTCTTTCATTCTTTCTTCAAGAACTTTGCATTACAACACAAAAATGATCATGTCCACAAGCTTCTAGCTAGGGTGGGCTGTGTTCTCGGAAGCCATGTTGCCCGCTGTAGAAAACACTTGCATACATGGTATTGAGACGCCAGGGACGCATAAGGAGGACTTTGTCAGCGGTCTAACGTTAACACTAGTTAGTGGGCTAACGTTATCCGGCTAGTGTTAACCTTAGCTGGCTATTGTCTGTGCTAAGGACACACTTCTAATGCAGTGTGAGCGATGATTTTTGTGCTGGAAGAACTAGAGGATGCAAATACTAGTTGTCACTTGTAATTTATTAAAGATTCAAACACAAGCTCATATATGAGGATCATAGTCCCAGTAAGCTCCCGCCAGTCTGCATGCAGTTATCTGGTCTCAGCTCATCCAGGATTGGACCCAGAACAAAGGATTACACATAGTATTATAGTTTCTTGTTTATTAACATAATGTTGCTGCAATTGATTAGTAAAAGCTGAGGAGGAGCCGTGGTTTAGACTTGGCTCTCCCTTGTTGGAGCACAGGCTGGTCCCAGACTCTTGTCACACGATCTCCTCCATTCAGCCATCTTCATGTGAAAAGTGCTCCCTGCCTCCCTGATGCTAGGCTATCTGAGTCACTGTGACTTCTTCCCAACCTCCAATTCTGTTCTGTCTTATCTATCCTGGAATCCAAGGAATGCACTCTCTCTGTGTTCTTTATCTCAGAGAGAGTGACAGGATTCACTCCCCTTTGGACAATTTTTTGAGAGTGCAGCTTAACCTTCAGAGTGCTCAACTGTACCATACCAAGTGTTAAATCATCGTGACACGGAACTAATGCTTTACACCTTCGATTCAGGAGCACTACAACTCTATATGAGCACAATGCAATGCATTGTATGTGTAACCAATATATTCTAAGCTTTACAACGATTATAGGCCAAAATCTAATTCCTAACAGAAGGTCAAGCCGAATTGCGAGAAAACCATGCATTCCATTTTTCCATTTCAACACAAGGAAGTGTGGGTTTTGTGGGTCTTCCTTAATAGCCTACCGTCTAGAGCTGTAGCACTCAACGGGGAGTCTAAAGGCCTGAATTCTAAGTTGAACTCAGAAGCCAGAGAGTAATCCAAAAATTTTGCCTGTGCTTCAGAGTCAATTTATGTTTACAGGCTAAAAGAGTGAGAGGGGGAAGTTTAAATGACCAAACTAACGAGACAAAACACAACTGTGTGAATATCCACTGTAGTGGAAGTTTATTGAATCTGAAATTGAGCCTGAAATAGTCTTCTTTTTATGTTATAGCCATCCATGTACTTCAGTGTTTTTCCCAACAGTTTACTCTTGTATTCAGCTCTGAGTGTAGCATGAAGTACAGAGTGCTCAGTGGTGATAAGTGACATGGGAGGAGTATTTCATATTTGAAGAGTGTCATTGAATGAAAACTCTTGAATGATTATGCTTAGCAGGGCTTTGCATGAGAGGGTGAACTGCACAGACTTGTCACTCCGTAGGCAAGCTGAGAGGATCAAGGAGGATTCTTTTAAAACTGATCCAACAAACCTTCATATGAAGTATATGTTTACATATAATGAACCAACTCCACACACTGACACAAACTAAAAAAAAAAAATCAAAATTATTTTCTTATGCAGGTAGTTTGTCACTGTCTTAGTGACAATGTCTGTAAACTGTGAAGCTTTATTTGCAAGTACACACTTTCAGTTGAAGCTGTATTCATATCACATCCAGCAAAGCTGAATGTTGAATGTGTTTTTTGTCATTGCCTGGTCTTTCATCTCTGGGTGTCAGGAAAAAGCTGCTGTGCAAGGAGAATTTGACTTCAGCAGACAAATCTGTAGAATTTAATCAGAGACACCAGAGTTGGAACGAGGTATTTTGACTACTGTCTGCCAGCCAACGTTCTGTATGCTGTCATGTATGGTGTAAACTGTTGGTACGCCTCTCACTATACTGAAGAAAATAGAAGCTCATCTCCACCAGTGGAGATCACATTGTGTACCAGACTTAGCTACCTGTCACGACACAGTCACATGACCTCTGGGGTGTGTACCAGAGTGTTGGTTGCAGATCTTTGGAGTACTGTGTGTTACAGGGATTGCATAATCCCATTGAGAGACCTACTGTCTTTGGGGTATGCATGGTCCACGGGGGGTATTTTTTGTGTTCAAGAGCTTTTGGGGCAGATGGTTTGTGTCAAGTGGCATTCACGTGAAATGCTAGGATGAAGGGCTTCACAGCAAAACTTTGCATAGTAGTGAAGTAATCAACGTAATTTACTTCAGCGGTCAGTTGTGTTAATGTAATGGATGATCAGTGTTAACATAATAAGCTAACAAGATTAATAAATAGACTACAATAAAATATAAAAAAAAATATAAGTCAATAAAGGTTTGCCTTATCTGGATATTCAAAAATGTGTTTGACTATTGCTGCTTTTGAGGAGGGCAAATGGTAGTTCATAAGGGTTAATGCCCTCATACACCAAACCACTTGAGACCTAACTGGTGTAATGATGTACTTGATCCTCCGTATCAAATAGGCCTCATGGTCTTTGGGAAAGCAAAAAATTGTTCCGTCTCCTATAGATAAGTACATTCATAGGATTTTTAAATTAATGTCTCTGATGTTTTGTCTTTTCCTTGTTGTTAGATTTAATGTTTGCTATACTGTAAATTGTATGCATGTACTGTATATACAGTATACCCATAAAACCATAATTCTGGTGAATCGATCACGTAGCGAAAAAGTCTGAGCTTCATCTCTGATCTGAGCATAGGATTCTGACCAAAGGGTGGATTGTCTGTGAATTGATAGAGATACATAGCAACAGGAATGTAAATCACAGCAGTCACATAGCAAAATAAGATATTTTATGATATGGGCATTAAAAAATATCATTACAGAAACTATATATACTAATATCATTACAGAAAAAAACCTTATGCAAAGCCTTAAAGGTGGTAAACCATAAAGTTGGCAGCACTACTGAAAGTAATTTTTCTTAGTATCGTGCCGTTGCATATATTTCCAAAGAAAATTTAAAAGTCCAGAACACAGTAACCCCTTCAAATTGTTGTCATCATTTTGGGCCACAGGTGCTTTTTGATAACTGAGAGACGAAATGGTATTTCTGCATGTAAACAGCCCAGGGAAATGAACTTACTGAAGTAAAGCATTTGTTTTTTAGAGAGATGAACCTGGCAGCACTACAATTTGAGCCCTGTGTAATGCAACATGAGGACACAATCAGAAATAGACAGTATTTGTAACTGTGCTGTACATTTATTTTAGCATAGCTGAATAAAGTAGTCAATCTGTTATTTGTTTATATTATGCATGTTTATATACCAGGGGGACAAAGCTTAACAGCTTAACTGCAATCACACTACTAGTCTACGGGATGCACTACGAAGCGAGATTAGTGACTTACCGAAGTATGTTGAGCTGAAATCATGGTTATCAGTGTCACTAAGGTGGCTCTCTTTTAACCTGCAAGATCACTATTGTAACGAATGCCACAAACATAACATGGTCGGGAATATTCGGAGAAAGACACAGTTTTCATCATCTTGCCTCTATACACAAACATAATGAATTTGAAACAAAACAATCAAGACTTAATTTAAGTGTTGACTTCTCGTCCCAACTGTAGGTTCTGACCGGAGGAAAATCATAAAAGGCTATAGCTACAAATCTGCAGAGCCATACATTAAAGTACAGTATGTACAGTAATGAGATCAAAATAGGTCTAATTAGCTACAGTAGGGAAAATATGCCCTCCCGTAATGCAGATGAACATTTTCATATACACACACTAGAATGCTGAAGGCTCTTGGGCTCATTTTTGCGAGCAGTGGTGCAGATTCACCCGTCAGTATGTGTCTTGCTGTGGTTCCGGTTTACATGCTGTGCAATCTTCTTTGCGCTATTGGTGTAGGTCAGTGCCTTCTTGCCGTATTTACACAGGTTTTGTCTTGTTGGTTATCATCCCTTGCCACAGACATGTTTGCTATTTTTGTTTACAACTTCCTCACTGCTACGCTCCTGTCACGAACCAGGTCAGGAGGATCCAAAATGCAGAGTCCACAGGGAGCATTCTAATTCAATAGTCTTTTTATTTATAATAGTCGAAACCGGGAATTCAAAAGATGCGAAGTTACAGGTAAGGATCAGGCAAACTCGGTAATCAAGAAACAAACGGGATCGAAACACAAAGAACTCATGAGGGAAAACGCTGGACTGCTCACGGGGAAATAAGACAATCTGGCACAGGAGGAAGGGAACACGGGGGTTAAATACACGAGGGAGAGGTAGACAATTGGACACAGGTGGGACACATTAGGGAGAGGGAATAATCAGACACACCTGAGGGACAACACTTGACAGGACATGGGAAGTAAGACACAGACAGAATTTCAAAGTAAAACAGGAAACACTGAATGACACTAACAGACAGACAATTTGTACTACCGGACCCTGACAGCTCCTGTAAAGCGAGGACACAGTATATAACATAAGCAGATCCTGCTGTTTAAAATGTGCATTCATTTATTTAACATCTCAACCCACCTGAACTGTCACATTATATTTTGTGTGTTTTTGTTTTATATTGGATTTCCACCAGCTCTTATAATTACATCTCTATTATTAATTAAATTAATAAGGTAAATAATTGTATTGAGAAATAAGTAAAATTAGTAGTAGTTAAAGTACAGGGTCACAAACCAGTTTATTTAAACTAAAATCACACTCAGGCCAGTACGTTGTTTTTTTAATTCTCTGCAACAGACAGACACACACATCTCTAATTGGTTTTTATCTCTGTTCTTTCATTCATTCAGTCATTTATGACGTGAAAGCATTTGGAACACATTCAGTTCAAAAATATAGACAAAACAGCCATTCACAACTTTTAGTTTATTTAGATTATTTACAAACCATGGTTTGTAAACTAAATGAATGTTTGGTGGATTTTTTTTTTCCCTGCCTTGCCTAAATATATTTCATCTTAGCGACGGTAATTGATATCCATGCCTGTTGAAAGAAGGGGTGCTAAATCACAGGTGTTGCTAAGACAGCTACAAGTTTAGCAGTTCCAAATTGTGTGATTTATGTGTGACTAAGTACTCCCTGTCTTTAGTGATGTGTTGATGCCTCAGGCTCCTGCTGGGGAGCTCTGACAGGCCTAATGGATGAAGTTGTCTTGATGTGTCCTCCTGCAGTTACCTGTGTGGCTTTAATCAATAGTTCATTAGAAATTCTGATCACTCTCTATAGTGCAGGAATTTAATTTGTGTTTGGTCGAGTTTGTGTTTGTTTTAATGGGTTGGTGCATGTTTGTTTAATAACAGTGAATACGTCATCAGTCAATTCCACAAGTGTGTATTTTTAATTTTACTTGTTAAATTGGCTGTTATTTTTTTACTGCTAAAGTAATTGTGTTACAAATTTCATATGGTCCCCTGAGCAGTCAGTGTGTGCTTTGCTGTGCTCACTTTAATCCAGGATTTAAGTTCAGGGGGTTCTCCATTTATTCACAGTGAAGCATGCTCACCATTTTTCTCAAAAAGATTACAAGTTTGTCGTAATCCATCTGTTCATTGCCTGTGTTAAACAAGCATACCCCTGAATGGCAAGCCAAATTAACTTTTGCGCTCTGTTACGTACCGAATTGATCCCTTTCCCAGGTAGGCTCTGTTATTAACAGCTGATAACTTAAGCATGGGGACGAACCAGTGCTTAGGCTAGTCCAACAGATCCACAATTTTCTAGATTGATTAGCTGGAGGAAGGGTGATAAGGGTGATAGTCACTGTGACTGAAGGTACTTGGGCTAAGATGCTCTGGTCAAGGTTGTAATGACTGGGGCCAGTGAATTGTGTATAGTTACCCCATATGTTTAGGGTCAGGTCACCCATTTTGTGCATGACAATAAAACAGCAATGATGGAACAAGTTTGTGGTATCTTGTGATATGCTAAAAGCTGTTTTTTGTCTTAAATATCTTTTTATTCATGATGCATTCTACAGTGGCGGATCCTTGACTGCTTTCAAAATCATGTCATTGTAAGGTTGGGAGAAAATGATTAACAGGAAAGTGAGGTTAATTATTGTCTTTTATTGCCTGTTTTTTGATACATTTTTAAAATATTAAAAGAAAAGTTGGGTTACTCTTATGGGTTACATCTCTGTTTGGTCACACGGTGCTTTTTAAAACCAGTTTACTGAAGTGCCAGTTATGTTTCATACTGTAATTTAATGGACAAATGATTTGGCACCAAGTAAGGTGGAAGTACCTGGAAGTGGAGTCAGCATTAAATTAAGAGTTTATTTTGGGTTAAATTGTGACACTAGGAATCAGAAATGACTTGCCAAATTAACAGCTTTGTGTTCTTTGATCAGTGCACATTTTCATTGGTAGACTGCAGAGATGATTAGTATTGTGATTTGAAATTGTGTAACGACCACCACAAGATTTTGCCCCAGTAACATAATTCTAATGTATTTGTCATAAGATTAGACTATATAGATTATTCTTCATATTTTAAAATGTCAGTTCTAAAAATAAAGTAACAAGCATAAAGCATAACTATCACTGTTTGTCTGCCCCAATCTGTATTTACAGTAACTGCATCATAAATCTAGGTGTAAACTTTTTGTGGCTTGTTGAGTTCTGAAACAAAAGCAATGTTCTCACTCTAATAGGCTAAGGTTATTTAAATCACCTCTTTGTCAGCCCTCAGGTGCTAATATTCTCTTAATTGAACGGATTGCGGCAAATCAGGGGAGACGTGCCCCTTGAGCTCTGAATTACACAGTCCTTCCTAATTGTGATTGAATTTGGCCAAGTGATTATACTCTCTTTTATTGGGGGGCGCCAGTACTTTAAAATGAAATTATGTTGGTGAGACAAAAGTAATAAACAGTGTGCGTTTGTTTGGAAGTTACATGTCTTACTCAGCTGTAGATGACTCTCTGTCCTGGCTTGATTAGGTTTAGAGATCCCTTGCTGTCATGTGTGTTTAAGTGTGCTGTGGTAAAATGAGATTGTAGTGGACTGCTTGATTAGGTTTAGAGATCCCTTGCTGTCATGTGTGTTTAAGTGTGCTGTGGTAAAATGAGATTGTAGTGGACTGCTTGGCAGGAAATACAGGGATGAGGGGAAGGTAGGAATGAAGAGGAGGAAGGAGGGGTTGCTGTGGTACACATGACATTATTTGCTTTGTGGAAGGAGGCACCCAGGGACATTCTGAGAAAGGGGAGCAGAAGACTGATATTCGTTTTCTTAAGAGGCTGTGCTCTGTTTGCGGCAGAGAAGGTCCAGTCAGTGGGGAAAAGGAGGCTGCTGGCAGGCAGGCAGAGACTGACTGACAACGACACATATAGAAAGAAAAGCAGACAATCTGAATGACACTCCTGACAATATGTCAAGCTGTGGGTTCATCTCAGCATCTCAGACATGGCTGGCGAATAGGACAGCTCATTCGTAGTGCTATACTCATTGTGACAAACCACAAAAATAGTAGGAAAAAGAAACTTGTTCTCTGTTTCATTTCATCAAAAGAGAATGTCGGACAATTTTCTATATACTGTTTCTATTGTACCAACAATAGATGTAAAGAAAGTACCAACAGTGTAAGACCTTGAGTCTTGTCAGTCCATACTTCCTTGAATTTACAGTAAGACTTCATAGCCAGTGATAATAGACAGCTGCTTCAGATAAATACAGGACTTTTACCATTTACAGCTGCTTCAGAAGCCTTTGACCCATGGGTTACACTCAATATGAAAACCAGCCCAATATCAGGCTGAAGTCTGAGCTATTTTTACACTGAGGTCATACTGGTTGTAAACTTCTTTAACTAAGGCCCTGGTCATTCTCACACCACTATTTGCATGATTTTAACATCGCCTGTCCACACAAATGAATCACCCTTTGTCTTTCAGTTTCTCCATATCACCTCAGGCAGTGTGCCAGCAAGGTTGTAGATCAAAGGTTAGAATGTATGTGTCAAATAACTGCAAATAAATGAATACTTGGCTACTACTGTTTGTGTTTTTATGTCACTTCTGCTCGCAGAGTAACAGTTTGCTGCACTTGTCATTGAAGTGATCCTTATCGCTCTAAAACACCTCTTACATTTTGGATATCTTAACTAAAAGCCATGACGTATCCAGGGTTAAATGAGGATATTGATTACTCTCCTTTCTTGTGATATCTAAACTGTTAGCATGAGTTCCTGTATATACAGATTTTTTCTTTTTGACTCTACATAGAATATTTTTTCTACTCAATAGGTTGCTTCCTCTATTGTTTTGTGATTTCGATATTTCTTATTTCTTTTCTACTTACTATCATTGTTTTGTCACTTGATCCTCTTTGGTGGATTGTACAAGATTCTGTGGGAGTGGTTATGGCAATGCACGTGATGCCATTTCCTGTCTTTGTTCGAAACATTTCCTCTTTGTATCTCACCTCTGGTTACTCACCCTGATGAATGCGTTGGTGTGTATTTTTTAAACTTGCCATGAATTAGCCATACCAATAAAGGCTTTTTAATTTTTCTAAAAAGAGTGCTTTGGCCGTCACAATTAGCATAAACTATAAAATGTTCCTTTGATATTTGACATATTGGTGATGTGGACTATATCATCATCTACTGGCCCAGTATGCCTCTTGATGCCCGTGTATACGGAATTATGTTATAATAAAGACATGTGGACAGGACTTTGTTAAAACAGAAAAATGTGTGTTAGTGTGCACAGGTCCTGGAGGTACCTTACCAAACATGTTTGTTTGAGCTAACCATTATGATTTATGTTTTATTTTCTTAAAGTAATTCTACAGGGGTTAAAGTAAAATTTCCGGATTTCTTGTTAACTTCCTAAGTCCATCTAATAGTCCTCAGAGGACCTTAAATATTTCTTTAAATTCAAGTAATCCCCATTATTGTTTTCAAAATGTCCTGTCTGTTAGTTCACATTGGAAAACCTTCAGTGGCTATTAATATTGGGATTCCAGACTTTTCACAACAAGACTAGAAACTGGGTTTTAACCTAGTCTAACCTACAATATACATAGCAAACTTTATGAGGACAATGACTAATTATCATGAGGATTATACCTCAAAAATTTCATTGAATTTTCTTTAGAATTCAGTTACAAAGTAGAATTTCTATTGTCAGTACATATTTTCTCATTAAATGAAACCACATGTGATGTGGGCAGTGGATAAATCAGCAGGTGTTAAATTGAAGAAATGTACAATGACAACATCTACATTTTTCTCTCTCTTTTTCCGTTTTTGGAGTTTATATTCCCATTTTCCAGTTTGTCATATCAAATTTTCTAAACCAGTTCACTAATGATTAAATATGGTTTCAGTAATGTTTAATTATGGCCTGATTATCCTGTGTGCTCAAACAAATATATCTACCACATTTTTGTTTTTCACCTTTAATTTTAACTGTTGATCAAATCCTCCATTAAAAAGTCATGAAGTTTGCAAAAAGCAGCGTGCATCAACCTGACACAATCCTTTATAGGTGAAATGGCTTGCTCTCACTGAGGTGCAGTATGTTATTGCATTTTATAGCCTAAATCATAAAGTGGTAGTGCAGTACTATTCTGCAGTGTGGAGGTATACATGCATGACTGCACACAAACACAGGGAGAGACAAGCACTTTCTGCAATGGAGTCTTCTGAGCCTTCCAGGTAATTGCAGTATCTGTTTCAGTGTGGTGATATCTGAAAGGTGTGAATTGTGTGTGTGCATTAGTGCGTGTCTCAGTGTAGTTTGTAAGGTTGATGGCTGCACGGCAAGCGTTACTCCCTCTGCCCTGCCGAGCATTCTGATTAGAATTTCAGCCGTTTGATTTGTTTCTTCCATCACCAGTGTCCCAGCATCCATCAGAGTAGCGTCTCTTCTCTCCCCCTTTTGTCCCCCATGAGACAGTTCCCGTCATATGGCTTCTGTCATCACTTGGAGGGAAAAGACAGCTGAAAGAAAACAGTGGCCTACAACTTGTTGGTGATAAATTTGTATAATAAGCTTTGTATTTTCTTCTGATTACACAGAAATGAGGCCACATATGGCCTTAATGATGTCTCATACTGTAACAGATGGTTTATGACATTCTTAATGCCAGCATAAGTGCTTAGTCAGTTTAGGCCTTCCCATCTTAACTGGAAAGCTATTTTTTGATACTCAAAACTCCACAGGAAGCAGTGCAAAATTTAGCATTATCATTTTCTTCTGTTTTAATTAATTTTATGAAAAACTGGTCAGAGATGTTAAAGTCAAAATATGGTTGTAAAATGGGCGGTGCAGTGGTTAGCGCTGTCGCCTCACAGCAAGAAGGTCCTGGGTTCGATTTCAAGTCAGGGCGTTTCTGTGTGGAGTTTGCATGTTCTCCCTGTCTCTGCGTGGGTTTTCTCCGGGTACTCCGGCTTCCTCCCACAGTCCAAAAACATGCAAACTGGGTGTTATGTTAATTGGTCACTCTAAATTGCCCGCAGGTGTGAATGTGAGTGTGGATGATTGTTTGTGTCTATATGTCAGCCCTGCAATGAACTGGTGACTTGTCCAGGGTGTCCCCTGCCTTCGCCTGAAGATGATGAGATAGGCTACAGCCCCCCCGCGACCCCTGACGGGATAAGCGGTAGAAAATGGATGGATGGATGGATGGTTGTAAGATGTACTGGTCTGCTATGAGGAGTTGAGTACTTTGAATTGTAATATTTGGCTGTATTAACTTCATCACCTATTTAAAGAACAGTCATCATCATTTAATTCAGTTGCCCTAAATGTAAAACCTAGGAATAGAATATCAACATAACATGGAATGCAGTTTTTTTGTCACTGACCTGGTGGAGGGCCCTTGGAATTTGACTGTAAATCTTTATTGTGCTCCAATGAGCTTGAGCAAAAAAAGTTTAGCTGGAACACACCTCCATTTTCTTGCCATGGATGTTCAATGAGGCGTCAATTTTTTGTCTTATTTTCCCTGAATGTAATTTAGTGAATTAAGGATTTACTTATTTTGTAAACAAAAAATAAATAAATGAAATGGTGCCCTGACAAAAATGAGTGTCCCCCAATTTGGGGTAAATTGGAAGTGGTGACTTTAAACGATTTGCATAATCTGTGGTTTTGCTGCTATAAAGGTCACTGCACAGCAAACATAATAGCATCATTAGTGGAGCATGAACACAAGTTGGTAGAAACGATGTATTCTAACCATGCTGTATTGGAATGTTTTACCTTTCTCATGGGTAATGGAAACACATGAAACAAAACAGGCAGTTTTTTGTTTTTTCCGTGTACAACTGCTACTGTATGTTTTTTTTTTTTTTGTTTTTTTTTGTGTGTGTGTCCATAGGGTCCTAAGTCAGCTTTTCACAAATTGTTGCCCATGAATATAGTCATCTATTTGGCAAGTATTTTAGTAGTTTTTTTGAGGTTTTGACCTCTGCAGAATCTTGCACAATCTTTAGCTCAGTCTGAAGTAGGGTTGCAAAATTCCGGGAATTATCAAAGTTGGAAACTTTCCATGGGAATTAACAGGAATTTATGGGAATAAAACAGAAATTTACAAAATTGAAGGTTGGCCCTCAACAGGGAACTTAAATATAGTTGGGGAAAATATATTGTAGCATAATCTTGGCTAAAACAACCAGATTTAATGCAAGTACACTCCTCAATCACATGCACACAGCACTGCTTACTGCAGGGCTATTGAGGCCACGCCCCCTGCATGCACTGTGCACTCCTCCATCACATGCACAGATGATTGCTTAAACCCTGGAGGCCACACTTTTGAGCCCAAAGCACAAGACTATTGAAGCCACACAGTTGAGCCTGTGGATTATATAAAGTCAAGTAAGTTTTTTATAATATTATGGGGTAAATATATTTGATCTATAATGGTATTACTGTTTAACTTGCAAAAATTAAATAAAAATGTATTCATACAGTAGCTAGCTAGCTTGTAAGTTAGGTGCTAAATGTAAGCTATTTTTCATTTCATTGACCATTTAAGAGGCTAGCTTATTATAGCTACCTCAAATGTGATGCTGTTTCTTCTGACTCCTGCAAGACGGTTTTCTGTAACCATACAAGAATTTATACATCAATTGTAAAATATTTTGAAGACCATTCCAGTTGTTTAGCCAACTATATTTCTGTTCATGCCATTGCATTAGTGTTTTTACAAGCTTTTTTGTTATTTTATTCTACAGAAAAATGCCACGTTTGCCATCTGATGTGTGGAAGCATTTCACACAAGCTAATGTTGAAGGAAAGTCTTTGTATATGTGTAAATATTGTGGAAAGACATACGTGAAGAATGCTACAAAAATGCAGCAGCATATTGCAAAGTGCCAAAAATTTCCTCAAGGCTCAAAACATTCAGCAGACAAGAGTTCCACTCAAGGGGAAAATGATTCTGCTGTATCAGAGTCAGATACCCTCTCATCAGCTCCTGGTCCCTCTGGTATCAGAGGATTCTTTGATTCGATGGATGAACGTAGCCAGAGAAATGCAGATGAGTGTTTTGCTCGTGCAGTCTATGCAACTGGCTCACCCCTGATGCTGCCATCCAGTGTGTACTGGAAGAGATTTTTGAATATTCTCCGGCCAGCATACACCCCCCAACCAGGCATGCGCTATCTACTCATTTGCTGGATGATGAGTTCAACAGAGTCCACATTGTCACCACCCCTCAACCTGTATTCTACAAGTGCACAGACACACAGGCCCCTACATTGCTGATGAGCTGAAAGCAGTCATCAATGACCTTGGACCAGAGAAGGTTTTCGCACTTGTCACTGACAATGCACCAAACATGAAGGTTGCCTGGGCACACGTGGAGGAGACCTACCCTCATATAACAACCATTGGCTGTGCTGCCCATACTCTTAATCTTCTACTGAAAGACATCATTGCACTGAAGACAATGGACACACTACACAAGAGAGCTAAGCAAGTTGTGAAGTATGTGAAGGGCAAACACGTAGCTTCAGCAACCTACCTCTCAAAGCAAAAGGAAAAAAACAAGAGTACCACACTGAAGCTCCCCAGCATCACACGATGGTGTGGCGTTGTCATCATGTATGACAGTCTACTGGAGGGAAAGGAGTCTCTGCAAGAGATAGCCATATCCCAGACTGCAGGCATTGAAAGTGACATCAAGAGAATCCTGTTAGATGATGTGTTCTGGGAAAGAATGACTAGCAGCCTGAGAATCCTCAAACCAATTGCAGCAGCAATTGCCAAGATAGAGGGTGATGATGCCATCTTATCAGATGTCCACTGTCTCTTTGCCGACCTCAAAGAAGAAATCCAGACGGTCCTGCCCACTTCCCTACTACTCAAAGCAGAGGAAACTGCTGTGGTCAAGTCATTGGAGAAGCGCCGGGAGTTCTGCATGAAGCCAGTGCATGCAGCAGCGTACATGCTGGACCCAAAATATGACAGGGGCATACTCTCTGGAGAAGAGATTAACGGTGCTTATGCTGTCATTACAGCCATGTCTGGCCACCTG
>KV751347.1:1529602-1565690 GCA_001698575.1 Mola mola
GCGTCATGCACTACCCTCCAGCACTCTGTTCCGGACGGATCTCCTGGTACCTGACCTGCCTTCTGCCCCTGACCACGTCTCCCCGTCTCTGCCCCGGTAACCTGACCTGCCTTCAGTCTTTGAACTTTGCATCTGCCCGCTCCGTGTCTGCCTGCCGTCTGCTTGGACTCCCCCTCTCTGGAGATTCCTGCCCCATTCTGAACTTAGACTGTGCTTGCTGATCAGGCTTCGTGATTGTCAACTGTTTGGAGTCCTGAACATTGTAAATAAAGTTCTGAACTGTGCCGGTCGAGATTTGTGCTGTTATTGGATCCACTCTCACACCCGTTACAGTAAAATAACATCCAGTTTGTAAATAATTCAAATAACATGTCTGGAAGATAGTGTTGATGAGGGGATATGTGAGTCAGTCAAACTCTTATAGCGGGTTGAGAACCACTGTGTTCAAATATCCAAAAAGGGTTTTTATGAATATTGCCTCCCTCTATTGTATAAACCTACAGTCTTGTTTATGCTTTATACGTTTGTGTGCTTTGTCAAATGAAGCGAGCTAGCACAGCCCTTCTGGCTGGCAGACATTGTTCTGTGATGGTGAGTGTGTGTGTTTATCTTGGCAGACAGCTCTCTGCTGCAGGCTGATGGGATCTGGTCTGGTTTTGCAGAAGGGTCTTCCATTTGTCTTCTTTAGGGACTAAGCCCGGATAATGAGATAGGATTGCTGCAGAAAATATCATTTCAATTAATGGCCAATATCACCAAATTCACCAGTACAGTTCTGATAATCTTATGGCCTGGAATGATCAACAACTTGTGTGTAGACCTTATAAGCCTCCCTACAAAGCCACACAATGCAGATCTAAACATTTAATATCATTATTAAACAACATTTAACATTTAATCTTGTATCAAGATTAAGTTTAAATGATTAGTACCGACAGTGACAAATCATGTAGTAATTTTACAGTTAGTTGAAATGTAATATGATGACAAATGATGCCACCGATGCTGCTGTTTAATGAGTCAATTTTTCAAATAACTTAATGCATTTTTTTATCATTCAGATACCACATTCAGATATGTTTGCTTTCCCTGCTGGTTAATGTAAGGGATTGAGCTAAAATTAAATGACTGCCGTATAGGAACAGCGTGATTTGCAAACTAGGAGATGTCTTTGTATGCCCCCATTTGTGAGATAATTATAAGCGTAATTATTTCTGTCTATTCCATTCAAATCTGTGTTGAGCTGTTCATTTGTGGGGCATCACAGTTTAGACATCTTCTCAGTACTGCTTAAAAAAGCAGTAGTTAACCGTGAAACTGCTGTCATAATAAGCATCCTTCAGAGATGGATTACTTTGAGGAAAACCTCACTGACACCTTCCTTTAAAATGTGAGAAAACATAGTAACAAATAAAACCAAATGATGCCACAAATCTTGAGTGTTTGACATGCTGGTGGACATTTAATGAGTTTAAAACGGTGTTTAAAGTTAATATCTGTCTCTGTCATTACAAAGCAAGGAAATATTGCTGCAGCTTCTGTTATTTGCACCCTCTGCAGCACCAAGTATACTTGCGAGATCAGCAGCAGATATTTAAATAAATAATCTCTTTGTTGTATTTGTAATGAGTAATTTATTAAGTGTTAAGTCTGTAAAATGTATGAAAATAGTAAAAATGCCCATTAATATGAGATGCAATGATGTATAGCAGAGAAATGAAGCGTATATTTAAATATTAGAAGCTGGAAATATATATTATATTGGTCTTTCTATTTTACTGAACTACTTAACTATCAAAATTTTAGGTAACTTTTTGGGATTCTAACTGATAAATGGACTACAGTGTTAGCCTTAAAATTCAACTGCTGTGTGATGATTGGCTTCTTAAATGAGCTTTAACTGACATGAGTTTGTCTTCTTGTGAGTATGTGTCTCTTTATCCTTTTGGCTGTGCCACTCCACTAATGTCGCACCCTGTAGACTGCACAGAGAATTAAAAAAAAAACCCTATAGGCTACAGAAAGTGTGCATTTGCTTTGCCACTCTGTCCTTCTGAGACATGACGCTGGCATGACTCCCTCCTATTAAAAGATGCTTTCTTGTCTTTATTTCTTTCAGCTCTGGCAGGTGAACCCTCTGTTGTTAAGGTTCAAGTGATTTTACAGACCTGGCTGGATGTAAATTACACTCAGCTCCAAGACAAACACATGTAACGAGCTAGATCCAGCTAATGGGAGAGACATTGTCTTTGTCTTCTTTCCCACCTACTCCCTTTGGTGAGTGATTTCAGTGGATGCCATAGTGTTACAATAGGTTCAGTTTATGGTGGGGTACTCAAGTTGATCAACCTTAAAGACATAAATCAGTCCATTACAGGGCATATTTGAAATAATTAGAGATGGAAATGACTCGTAAAAACATCTCACCTCCTCCTTCTCTGTTCCATCCTTTCCCTCTCATTGAGTTTTTGTTCTTATCTGCTCTGTAAAATCACTAAGGCCTTGTTGAGCCTGCACATTGACTGATTGATTTCTCCCTATGTTTTCAATCTGTCATAAAGCTTAGTCTTCCTGCTCCTTTATCCATATTCTTGTTAAATTCCCAGTCTCTGCCAGCTTATGAGGCCACTTTCTTTCCACTTTGTGCAGGAAATTTGCTTTTGCAATGAGTATTACTCAAATGTGTTGATATTTTGTATCCACATTAGCTCTGTTGTTGTCTTAATGAATAAGTGAGTGAGTAGAAAACAGTTGAAAAAAGCAAGAAAAAAAATCAAGAATGCAAAATGGGGTGAAACTCAAACAATAGAAATACCACTTGCCGTGCATACCTTTTGTTCTTTCAGTCTTGGTTTTTATTTTATCACTTCAAATGATGTTCTGCATAATAAGCAGCTCCTTGGGTTTTTGATTGGAAGTATTTTAGTAAAGTAATTGACAGTGGATATAAGTGGTATCCTCTTGAAATTAGGGGAACAGTATGCACACAAGTTGTCAAAGCTATAAAATTTTGTGTCTTATTTTACTATGAAAATCATCAAAATCAATGCTGATGTTAATATTATTTTAACAATATATATATATTATGGAAATATTGCATTACTGAGATAAAATACACTCAGCACACTGTGCCCTTCTCTTATCTAGAGCATGCAGGCTAACAGCAAGTGTTGTTCTTGAAGCAGAACAGTTGAAATAGTAATAACCCTGCAGATGGATTTTCTTTGACTATAGGTACTCTTCAGAGGAGGGAGATCAACTGTCCATGATTGTAATAAAAAAGCCCAGAAAATGCAATGATCTTTCAAAACCCAGTCTCCGGTATCCCAGTTTATCAGGTAAAAACACCCTTCCTTGTAAGTGGTTTGAGTATTTGGTTGTATATACAGTATGTATCATTAAATACTCAGGGCAGAGATACTTTTTGGGCATTTTATTTAACTGTGGAAAGTAAACTGTAAAATGAATCAATTAGACAAATGTTTGCATTGCATTTGTGTTTACATATGGACACGTGTACATCACGTACAAAGAAAATTTTCACCAATTGGCATTTTCTATATTTACCCCATATAGATCTCAGCTTTTTGACAGCAGAGCTGTCATATAGCATTTTGAGTAAACTTAGATATTTCCACTAATCAGCTTCTCTACTGAAGGTACTAGCTGCTTTTACACTGCCTGTCCTTTTGTACGCTTTTTCCTTCACTTTCTAAATGAAAGTTACAGAGATGGCTTGGGAGGTCAGTATCAATACACTTTGATCTGCCTCCAGAGGTCGTATGAAAGTCGCGTCAGAGTTGAGTTGGTCTATGTAAATGGTCAAGCTGGCTGGCCAGATCAGGGTTGGGGTGTGATGATGTGCCCAAGCACAACAAGCAGTTCACTTGCCATCAGACTGCCCCTCTGTTTGCACTGTATCATAACAGTAAGGACACACAAGCACCCATCTCTCAGTATAGCAAAACCAGCAACAACTCACAAGCACCAATCTGTCATACATATAGAGCAAAGCCAGCAACAACACACGAACACTGATATGCCCCATAAAAAACGCAAAGTCAATGCAACCTGTCAGGATCTGCTAGTGTTAATCTTGTTCTGTGTAGTCAGTGTTTTGTGTTTTTACTTCCTGTTTTATTTTTTGGTTGGTCTCCTGTGTTCCAGTTAAGTGTTTCCCACCTGCTGTGTGAACCTGTGTCTCGTTCCCCCTGTGTATTTAAGCTGTGTTCCCTAACTCTCTTGTGCCAGATCAGCTTGTCATTGTTGTCAGCATTCCAGCAGTTTCTTTGTTTTCCTGTATTTGATACAACGCTAGTGCGTTCAGTGTGTCAAAAATATTAATGTGTGCTTTTATGGATCTTGTCACAACTAAACAATGTAACTAAAAAGCCCTGATTATAACAACTCTGATGACCTCATTAAAAAATCAGTGACTTTATGAGCACGCAAATTCACATTTCACTACACATATTGCAAGAAACAATGACATAGAGAGAAACTATTTTTGTCTCCAAAATGCAGTTTACCAAGCGAAGATTAAAAAAAAAAAGATTAAACTTGCAACACTCCAGGTTCGTAACTTGCCAAATGCCAACCCAAATGTGAAACACGAATGTTTAAAACTGATACTGACCAGTCCAGCAAATAAATACGCCTTATCGTCCATTCATGTCACAGAACTCTATATGTGACCTTTCTCTCTAGGTTGGTGCTGATGAATAGCTTCATTAGGGCATTAACGTCCAGACTGTTCCAAATATCTCAGCCTGTTATCGGTCGTGCGTATATGTGTGTTACAAAGGTTAACTGACAGAGAATTTGCGAAGCTTCAGTGTGGAGATTAGGTTGATTCTCTTTGTAAAAATGGTTGCTGACTTTGAGGAAATGTGTACTTAGAATTGTTATGGTTATTTTGGTCAGTTCCGGATGGATTTTTAAATTACTTTGATGTTCAGTTTATCTATAGATAGCACAGTTGCAGTATGCCTGTAATATCCAGATTATATTCAGTATATTCGGTTTGAATTTTATTTGGGTGAACATTTGAGACCCGGTCAAAATTACAGTATTGACCATCATGTGCTCGTGTCTGCCAACAGGTTAAATAAAACATTTTGTATTTGTGAACTGACAAGATGAAAATATATCGTGAAAACACAAGCTTTTTTCCCTTTTGTCATAAAGTTGTTACTTGAGTCACAAAAAGGAATAATTGCAGTCTTGGCTGTATCAGATACAGATTCTGGATGCAGGGACAATGGTAAGTTCTTAATCAAAGCTGTTTGATCAGAAAATGGGTCGACACCAGGAGATCAGACTAACATGCAAAGGTACAATTAAAGGAAACAGGCAAACTAAGGAACATAAAAACAAACAGGATCATACACCAGGAAACTCACGAAGGATATAACGCTGGACCACTCTCAGGAAACAGAAAAGACAATCTAGCACAGGAGGAAAGGAAGACACAGCTTAAATACAAAAGGAGGGGGTAGACAATTAGACACAGGTGAAACACATTAGGGAGGAGGAAGCAATCCACACAGGAGCGAAGAAAACTTGACAGGACATGGGGAATAAGATAACCAAAAACAGGAAACACAGAATGACCCTAACAAATAAAAAATTAAACTACCGGACCCTAACAACCTGATGAAAAAATAAAATAAATAAATGATCCTCTTGCTCATCATGGATGCTGCAGTTCAGAACATCAAAGGACACATTTGTGCTCAGGCTATGCTGAAGTTTCACTTGTCATGTGTCCTTAAAACACCTCTGAATGTGATTGAACACTTGGATTGGACATTTTCTCCGTATTTGTCTTCCTCTGTATCCTTGGACTTCTCCCAGGCCTCAGTGGTGCTTAGGAGCAATTCATATAAACCTGTTTTGTGTGTGTTCTGTCGGACCCATTGTTTCATTCACCCTGTGTGGACACGAACACACATAAAGTAAGGGGGACTCACTGTTCCAGGTACAGATCTTAGCTTGAGACAGAGACAACCAGGAATGTGTGTACGTTCGTGTGTTTCCAACTACCTGGTGTACATTCTGTAATGTCTGACATGAAACAACACTGTTTTGTATTCCTTTTTCCTCCATGAAACAGTTTAAGCGACCTGGCTTTCAAGCATTTTGTTCCAAAAACCTCCTACATCACATTTGTCTACCATCCAATGTTCTCTGACTTCATAGTCTTCATTTGCTCTGATCTTTATGATGGTCGCATGCTGTCTTTGTGTGCTGCTTGAAACGCTCCATCATCCATCTGTCTACAGCAGAGCAACAACTGCCTGTCAGCATTCAAAACAGCTAATGCAAATTCTCTGTGCTTAGTTACAAATTAAGGCTTTAGGTCTGTCATTCAAGTGACGAATGTTGTTGAGAAATACTTTGTCCAGTTTCAATTTTAATTTTGTTTTTATTGAAAGAAACAAATAATGATCAGTATAGTTTATTCACTTCTTATTATTAAGATTTATTTCCCCCCTAATGGTAATGTCTGCACTGAATTAAGTTATCCAAACATCCCCTATGTTTTTAATATATACTGTGTGTTCTCGGATTTTTTCTGAGTGTGAACCTGCTGCAGTCATGGGCAAGCATGGGCATTGTTTTGGCACAATACTGCCACAGCAAAGACCCTGCCCTATACTAACAGTGTTTATTGTGTCATAATGCCACTCCACTGTTTGATTTCAATTGCCAAGCCAATGTTCTTCATCAAAACGGGTGTGATGTTTGTCACAGCTGCTTCTGCATCCTTTGTGAAGTTCTGCATGCAGCATGCACTAAACAATGGAAAAACATGACAAAAACAATCATTACTATCATTATGTGGCACATGATCGCCTTTGCTTGTAGGTAAGTACCTCCCTTGCATTTTCTTTCCAACATTTTTGGTTGCTTTACTTCTGGTTTGAGTTATCTGCTAACTGCTGTTAGCGACTTTTTAATTTCATTGCTGTGGATCGCACACATAACATATTGATACAATGTCGCCCTGTTGTTTATACATCCGCATTGTATTCAGCAGCTGAAGAAAATGGGGATATCTTTTGTTTTGTGTGAAGTATTCGATAGGTTTTTAAGTTTTTGAAAGGTTGAAAGCAGTAAATGCAAATTTAGGATTGCAAGAGTAATTAAAATTCATCCTTTGGGTAACATATTTGAGTTTACTAAATGCAGCAGTCTCTCAGGTAGATATTCTCCACTTTCAAAATGCTGTTTCCAGTTTGTGGATATGGCTAACTAAAAACATCTCCCTGAGGAGAATAACAATAAATGAATAAATTAGCAATGCATGCTACATCCTTTGAGGGCAATAAATATCTGTACAATTTTATGACAATCAAGTCATTGAAATTTCATGCTTGTGTCAGCCAAAAATTGCATTTTGAACTGTTTACCTAAATACTGCATTACTTGATACAAATCGACATGCTTCAAATTTAAAGCCCTCTATAGCTTTGATTCTTTAATTCTTAACTAGGCTTTTTCTTTCAAACATTTGTTGAAATATGTTGTTGAAAACTGTGAAGTGACAAACCCTGAAGCTCTACTTAGAGATATTGAGTGTCACTGACATGGATATCAACTTTCTTTGTTAACACAGTTTTTCTGCTTCAGGCTCTATTCACATTAAACTATGCAAAAATATCATTGTTGCTGAATGTAGAGCACAAGGGGATGGCACCAGAAAGTTGCTGATCGTGAAAATTCATAATGTTTATATTTATCTGTGATTTTATTTTAATGTGACATATGCAAGTTGAAGACTTTAAGCGTGATACAGGTTTAAACATTACACAGCATCTAGGTCTGTCCCATAATATGGACATATTAAATCACAATTCATATTGAAATTGTTTTTAATAGTTGAATAATTATCCATGATAAATGCCAGTAGAAGAATCAATTTTTATAACCAGTGTTCTTTTAACTGCAATACTAATAGTATAAGCAGACTCTGCAGCCAATAAGAAAAAAAGCATCCAAAGTGGTCGATAGCTGCAGTGCCTTCATCCTTCCTTCAGCGTGCAAATGTTAAGAAGTATTGATTTTTATCCGAAAAGAGAGGAAAGTTTTTCTCTGCATCACCAACATTCATGTTATCTTGTGGGAAAAACCCAGTGACATTCATATTTGAGCTATTGAAGCAAAGTAGACCTAAGCCCTGCTTTTGATAGCACGACTGTTTGTACTTTACTGTAATATATCGCTTTACAAGTTTGTAGCTTATATATTATATTTCCTCCTCCCGCAATCTATATCTCACAGAGATATATTGTCAGGAATAGCATTTGTGAAAAGCAAAACACTGTTAATCACCTATTTTAAGCCAAAAATTGAACATAACCTGGTCCTGACCAGGTTATATTGGCAGCATGATTTACCATGAGGTATGTACCAATGTGCATACCTCTGTGTGCCACCCAGTGGTAATTGTTGTCATAATGGTATGACCCATGATTGTGGTTTCTACCTCATGAGTGCAGCTCAGAGACGAATGGAACAATTCACTGTTTTGCCAAGGAATGTCATATGGCAGACTACGGGGATGATTTTAACAAACACACCGTTTTTTGCAGGGGGAAATTCCAAGAGCCTAGTATTATCTTAGGGGCCTTAAATATTTTTTTCTTATTAATTTTTGCTCTATATTAAGTTCACATTTTTGAGGACTCTTGACAGCCAAAGGCCTTTTACAGCATCTTACTTCTACAGTACTCCTTTTTTTCAAACTTTATTTTCTCACAAATGATTCAACTCAGTTTTAGCTTTTTCTTTCCGGGGATCTAATTTATAATTTCGGTAAATATGTAGAATTAAACTGCAATAATACCACAACTGTATGCATACAGTATTTTCCACTTCAATTATTTACTTATTCTTGTTAAAAGCTGCTTTCAGAAACAAAAGGGATATGTCCTTGCTTGGTTCAACACTGGGAGCCTTTTGTGTAATTGGAGTCGTTCTATGAAAAATGCTTACTTCTGTTTTTTCTTCTCCATTTTCCACTCATACTACTTCCTTGGCTTGGCTCTCCTTCTTCCCCTTTTCACTGTATATGTCCTCTTATACCCTCAGACTGACTCATCACACAACCTATCTGGGCTTTCTCTGTGTGATGGGTGTTTGACAGGTGGCACAGTTTTCAATTAAGACAGCGTTTCACTGCAGCAAAGTGCCCTCTCTCCTGGGTGATGCTTGGGTGAAGTCAATGTGCCTATTAGCCATGAGTTATGCCCAGACACAAAGCACTGAGATCATCAGCTGCACACAATTTTGATAATTTGGTAACACATCACTGTAGAAGATGCAAGTTTATCAAAGATGGCATTATGTGGGTCCTTTAACATCTCACTGGTGGTGAAAGCTGTCATCTCTTTTTAGCAGTGACCTGAGGGAAGCTTGACAGACAGCTGAACGGGCCAAAATGAACTGTCATCAGGGTTACGGAGTCATGGCGTACTTGGGTTGCACAGCTTATTCTCTCAGGGGATGTACATGCCACACAGAGATAGAAGAGTGCTGTAGAGCAACCTCTATGTGCAAATGGAACAGAGTGACAGCTACTTAAAACCTCTCCCATACCAATTTTCTGCAGACACAGAGGCATAATCCATATTACCTGTCAGTGTACTGTTACGTTGGGCTTGTTGTGCATTTTGCAGTGATTTCTGTAAAAGCTGAATTTTTTTAGCAGTGCTCAGCTTGCTTCCTTCTATGTGTACACTTCCGTCAACATTAGCGCACTTTGTGTAATCAAACAGCTATACATACATGGTAGAGCCAGAGGGAAGGCTGTAGCTAGAGCATGCTGTGCTGTGTTGGGTTGCTGAATATTGGTCTTCCCTCAGCTCCACAATAATTCTCAGCTTCCTACATGAGACCACAAATCAAGGTTGTATGAGACCACTAGCGATGAAAACCAAAAGTGAATGAGTTGTGTGATTTGGTTCGGTTAACTTTTACCGATTGATATGAACCAAAACCTTTGAATAATGTCTAATGATCTAAACAACCACTCTCCCACAGAACTGGGAAGGCGATCCCTCCCCTTCCATCTGCGTATCATTGATTAGCTGTGCTGCTCAATCCCAGTAGCGCCATTTGTCGCTAAATAGTTTAAACAATTTTTGTGAGTAGCTAGAGGCAAATGTAATTCACCATCATTGAATCATCATCATCATATTTCAATCAGCACTTCCACGCTTCTTCATTTGTCTATGTCTGTCAAGGAGACATTTTTTTCCTCACTTGTAGTGCCAACTCAATGGCCATGTTTACATGTACACAAATATTCCAGTTACTGTGCTTACCCGTGTTATGATCAGATCAACACCAGCTATACCCTCATCATTTTCCTCTTTAAAAGACACCCCATAGCGCCCGTTACACAGCTGAAATGCCACGCCCGTGTAGATTTCGCTAAAGATGCAGCTAATTTTATCCTGTGTGTGTGTGTGCCCTACTTTTAGCTATTTATAGCAACAGTTGCTCTTTCAAACAATTGTGCTACTTCACCTCTTTCGTGGCAAACAAGAGAGACAGGATGAACACATCCCAAGGATATTATTGTGCCGATTCCCCATCAGAACAACCACAGACTGGGGGTGAAAGTTCGTAGCCAAGATTGGTGGGAGAGGGTTGTGATGATGGAATTTTCTCCATCTTTGAAAAATACTTGAGGTTGGATGGGTCAGAACCTCTGGTGTGATTCTGTTTTTTTCGCTGTGTAATAGGAAGCTTTCAGTGTTTTCACACCGCCTCACCTGTTCAACAGTCCTAATAAAGCTGGCGTTTGACAATTTATCAGCTACAACTTTAAATAAATTACTATTTTGGTGTTTCCTTCGATCAAGGTGTCTCATTATCTTTCCAAAAATGATTAATGCTGACAGGGGTAAAAATGAATCACAGTGTTGCCAGAATATTTAAATAACCTGATCAATAACAAAGATATTGTGTGCATGTAAACATGGTGAATGTTATTTTAAAATATGTGTTGTTTGTATTGGCTCTTTTTGCCAATGATGCTCTGTCTTTTGGTATTTTTCCCTTCTTGGCCATAACTTGGTCCGCTTTGCTGTCATACCTCTCATGAACCACACCAGCGTTCACTTGGAAGTGATGTGAGGCTGTCCAGACTGTATTCAGCACCAGAGTTCAAATGATCCTCTATACACTGTATTAAGCTTTGCTGAAGATCAAATCACCTTCGGAGAAAAAGGGTTTGCATCCTGGTGAGGTCACCTAGAACCATCTTTGCTCTGTTCTTTGTCTTTTCATTTTTTTCACACATTCTGTGTCTTTCGTGTCTTTTGTGTTACGTTCCGTTAATGTGGACCAACAATAGCGGAGCCAGACACGAGCGAACAGTTTAAGTTGTTTTAATGAACCCTGCAAGTTTACGCAGGATGAGAGGTATAAGGAAAATCCAGGTCTTCACACACTCGGCGGAGGAGACGGGAGCCGGCTGACCACGGGGAGGCTGGTGAAGAACGAAGGGGTGGCAGCTTACACACTGGGGACGCAGCTTACACACTGGTGACCGAGACGAAGAGACACAGCGAGGCACATACGGGTATACCGGAAACATCTGGCGAAGTGGAAAAGTGATGAGGTCTTATGGAGAGGTTGATTACCGGAAAATGGAAATCAGGTGTGCCTCCACTGTAGACCAGAGGAGGTGGAAAATTGGCCAGCCACGCCTCCTGCTGCACCCGCTGAAAACACACCATAAGAGGGAAGGGGGAGTGGAAAAGAGGACAACAACAACAAGAAAACCCAAAACAAACTATAACAAACCCCAGACCCTGACATTTTGTATTTCTTTTCCCAGACTGTCTGCGTTCTGTGATAGAATTATTCTGTGCTGTGAGAGCCAAGGCAATGAAGTGTAAGAGTTTCCTCATCTATAATATTTTAGCCTTATTTGGATGTGCAGCCTTTTCTCAAACAAAGCCTGTCTACTTTGAGTGATCAACAGCCTTATGCTGACAAGAAACAACAGGAAATGCTGGATGTCCTTTTTTCCCCCCCTTTTTTGTTGTCCTTTTTGCATCAGCATAAACTGTATTGTATTTCTATGATGTCACGCTTACATAGCTGGCACGGTCAGGCTACCCTGCTCACCAGGTAGTGGTACGGCTGCTAGTGGAAATGCCCGCCTGTAACGAGTGTACCATTCTTGGGTGTGCCATATCGAACTGAACTGAACTGAAGCTTTCCTCAGATGCCTCATTCTGTCAAAATCTTCCAGCTTTTCAACTCTCCTTGTTTAAGTAATCTATATAATAATCTAATTGTCAATATTGAGTAGAATATATCTTGTACTTTGAATTGCATACTGTTGGACTGTGATGATGAAGGAAAACTGCTGGCTGAATGCATTCCCAAGGGAATGGCTGGCCGAGATAATGTCATTATGCAGACACTTAATAGATGTTCACATCTGCTAACTTTAATAATACATCAATGATCAATGATTAATTTCTGCTGATAGCCTCTATTGTAGAGTGTGTAGGCTGAGCGTGAAGGCAGAACGAAGGACAGCAGTAAGTTTCAATATGGATTTAGTTTGCAAAGTCTGTAATACTTAAGTTAACATGACAGCCTGTCCACAGTACAGCCAGCAGCAGAGACTAAGCGTATTAGCTTAATTTGGCCGGTAGCCTTTCAAAAGCATTTTTACAATGAAAGCCTCCACCATCCTCATATTTAGTATGCGGATTATAGCTTGTTTTCTTAGGATAAACATGTTTTCAGATGTTGACTTTCCTAGATGAGACAAATAACAATTAAGTGAATAAACATTTTGTACCTATTATCTTAAAAAACAGTTTATGTTGCTTTGCTCCTGAAATTGCAAAATTCTGGGCCTGAGTTTAAGATTTTTAAAATGGTTAAAATATTGGTATCATACTAATAAACTACATAGGCTAATATTACTCTAATAGTGCAGTGTAAATGTTAAGCGTTTTGTAAGGTATGCTTTTTGTAAATAGAGTTATGTCCGGCGGCACAGTGGTTAGCGTTGTCGCCTCACAGCAAGAAGGTCCTGGGTTCGATTCCCGGTTCAGGGCGTTTCTGTGTGGAGTTTGCATGTTCTCCCTGTGCCCGCGTGGGTTCTCTCCGGGTACTCCGGCTTCCTCCCACAGTCCAAAAACATGCGAACTGGTAGTTAGGTTAATTGGTATATCTCTAAATTGCCCTTAGGTGTGAATGTTAGTGTGGATGGTTGTTTGTTTCTATATGTCAGCCCTGCGATGAACAGGCGACTTGTCCAGGGTGTCCCCCGCCTTCGCCTGATGATGCTGAGATAGGCTCCAGCCCCGCCTTGACCCCTAACAGTAGAAAATGGATGGACGTATGGAGTTTCTCCACCTTGTAATAGTTGGACTGTCAGTATTTGCAAAAAAAAAAAAAGTGAGTGGTGGTTTAGTTCCTTATTTATTAACGCTCCAAAACATTGGTTCTTACGTTTCCCAAATGGCACCTCTTGTAATATCTTCCCTACCTTGAAAATGTTTTTGTCGCTCTATATCCAGGGATGGGTCATGATTTTCAAATATGCAAAAATTTTAAAAGTTCACTGGTTATTGGTTTGACTGAAATTATATATTTTCCTATTGTTGTTGTTGTTGTTTCCTGGCACCTGGAAATAATGTGATAGCTGGTGATGTTGTATTACATCTTATAAAACTTACATATTGCATTTGTCAGAGCTCTGAGAGCCACTACATCCCACAGCAGTTATAAAAACAACATAAACATGTAGAAACTACTACAGCCATCAATACAATCTGTGTGGAACTCATTCAACAAAAAACATGAAGATGAGATGTAGTGCAAACTCTACCAACCAAAGCTAGCGTATCACAAATCGACAACAACTATGGTCTGTCATTTGCGAGTGAAGCCCCCGGCAGAAATTTGGCCGCCACCCACAAATCAATCATCCACAACTACCTGTGTCACCTAAAAAAGTAAGTTTGATGACGACATGCATTTGTTGATGGTAAAGTTTTTTTTTTTTTTTGTATTTTTAGTTTTTTTTAGTTTTCATTAAAAACATATGTACACCGTGGAATCTGCATTTGTGAACTTGTGAACGTGTGTGGGTTTTTGAGACCGTCCTGACATGAAATGATGCACAAATGCATTTTTTTCAACAGGTGTTTTCTGTAGCAAGTCAGAGGTCCCCTCATTTCTGCTCTGTGGACACGTTCATGTGATTGGATGGAAAGTTAAATACCCTACCTGTGGGTATTTTACTTAATCACTTGAACGCAACCGCACAGCAGTTTCTTAAAAATTATGTTACCAGCATCAGAACCAAGTTATATTCAGAGTTTCGGATTTCAAGTGTTCAGTTTGGGACAGAACTAAATGCAGTGCGATGTTTTAATCTCCTGCACCAGTTTGAAGTTTGCTACAACATGCAGTCGTCACATTAGAAATAAAATGACATACATGAGAGTGAATTTAGTATTGAAATACATACAGTTATGATAAATTTTCACTATCAGCAACTTTCTGATGCTGTTCCCTTGTGGTTCACGTACAGACACAATCTTTATTTTTGCTTTAATGTATTTATTAATCTCCATTATAACAGCTTGTTCAAGATGAATAAAGAAAGCGGCACGTGATCACTTCATTTTGTGCCTAATAATAGTCAAATGATGCAAAAACACCCCTTTTTATGTTAAGACATACATAATCTGAAGTAAAAAGAAGTAGAGTTAACAAAGAAAGTTGTAAATCACTTTGTGATACCTTTAATCTCTAACTTGAAGTTTAGGGTTTGCTGAGCAGTTTTCACAAAGAAATCCTCACTGTGCTGAACCTGTTTCGTTGTTCATCCCTCTTTAGCTAAATTGATTTTCCATCATCAGTAAATCAGTACAGTAATTCAGTACAACAGATGGCAAATGTCAGCAACCATTTATACATTATATGATGTTACAAAATCAAAACTGCCAAGTACCACAGTGATGATATTGATGATGGAAATGGATTCAGCTACAGAAGTTTGCCTTTCAGTAAACAAACATACCCACCTCATGTTGGTAACATAATTATTCAGGAACTGCTATGGGGATGTGTTTAGGCTGAATAGTAAAATACCTCCAAGTGAGGGTCTTATACTTTTCAAGGCATACCAACCCACAAGAAAACCTTGGACCTGGAGGAAGGGTTCTGGGAAACCATGCACCGTAACCCCACCTCAAAGTCGTGGTTCATCTGTTTCATTTGTCCATTGAATTGTGGGTTGTGCCCCAAAGACATATTCATGGTGGTCCCCAGAAGTTTACAGAACGCCTCCCAAAACCGAGCCATAAACTGCGATCCCCGGTCAAACAGCACATCCCTGGGAAAACTGTAGTACCTACAGACATGTCTGTATAGATCAGCTGTGTCTTAAGCAGAGAGTAGTTCGGGTAGTGGAATGAACCTTGCCATTTAGGAAAAAATGGCAACAATGGTGAGGATCGTAAATACAGGCCACTCCACCACTGCTTCAGGATGTACCAGGATCCGTCTGGACCTTAGCTTCGGAAAATACATACCCTAGAAAGGATACTGAGGACTTGTGAAATTCACATTTTTCACTGATAACTGATTTTCTAATAGTCCCCTCTGTACCAGGCGAACATGAGAAACATGAGACTCTAGGTCTGGAGAAAAAAAGGAAAAATCGAGATACAGAAAAACAAACTTGTTCAACATATCACATAACACACATAACACATTTTTACTTCTCTCACTTTGATATGATCTCAAAACTTTCAAAGTAAATCAAGCAGTTGGACAGTTATGTACTAAGTACTAACATTATTTAAAACTGGCAGCAAGAACAATTGCGCCTGGGATTACATTTTACTGAAGAATTTATATTCTGCTTCAATTGCAAAACCTCAAATGATTTACCCTCATATGGATGGCCTAAAATAGATTCTCATGGCTCATTTTTAATATTTTTGCCGCCTTGGAGAGTAACATCATGGTTCAATTGGAGGCAGTAGGATTGGACAAAATAGTGTAGATAGTGAATACCAAGTAGGGCTCATCATCGTAATTTCCGCAAAAGTATCATTGCATTGAATGTTCTTATCACTGCAACTGCAATAAAGTCTTAATGAAAACCCTTTGTGATTCAATCAAACTACTCTTCAATACCTGATGAATATCAATTAAACTTTAATCAAATGCTAAATTGAAATTGTGTGATTTAATGTTGTGGGTCACTGATTTTTTCCCCCAGTACTGTACAGGAGGGGCTGCAGTTTATTCCTTTGAACTTCTGTAATAAGCTTGCTTATATCTTATACATTATTAACATTAGTTAAAAAGAAATACCAGATGACGTATTAAATATGTATTAACTGCAGAATAAGCATACACTGTTCTATTGCATTATGAAGGAATTATGAAAGAACTATACAACAGAAATGTAAAATTAAACAAAAGCCCAGATTAATACTTAAAGACATCTCCTCTCTAAAAATGAATGCACTGACTTTTTCGGCTAGTTCATAGTTAGTCATGGTGCACCTGTGATAGTGGAACAAGCTTGGATCAGAGCCTCTAAGTTAGCATCGGTCAGTAGACCTGGATATTTGAAGTTCAAGGTCATTGTGACATGGAATATTGTAATCACAATTTCTCAAGAATGTATTGAGAGATTTTTGTCAAATTTAGCACGAACCTACATTTGGACTCAAGGTTGAATTAGTTAAATTTTGCAGGTCATAGGTCACTGCAATCCCACATTTTGTAAAGTCAGAGTATAGTGGGACAACCTAGTTTTTACTTTCCCAAACAGGCTCTTCTGTGATAACTTTTTGCACAACACTTACAAACTTCCTCTCCCCAAATACCTGACAAAACAAGACCTGCTATTCCTATAAAAATCCACCCCAACTTAATTCATTTTGCCAACATTCATATTCAGGTTTGCCAGACTACAAACTTATCCAGAGTTGTTAGAGTTATCCAAAAAAACCACAGTTCACTATCTTTATTTGACCATTTGTTTAGTTTAATTAAATTACTACTGTTAACATTTTTTATTGTTTTCTGCATCCTTATTAACTTGTGAACTATTGTATATAGAAAGGTCTGGCAATGCCAGATTTCAAATTAGCTTTCCAGTGCACGATGAATTTCTTTTAGTCTTGAATTGCCGGCCAAAAATGTTAGACAATCTTTTCTCTTCCCCCTCAAGGGGAAGAGAAATGAAGCATGATTTGTTTTAGGAAGATTCAGTCTTAGTCAAGCAGGCCAAAGTATCAAGAGTAGATTGACCAAGTTAACCCAAACGTTAGCAAGTAAAATTCATTCTTTTAAAAAATTAGTCATTTACATATGGAAATGCAGTCATAATCACAGTAAAACTACTGTAAATGTACTCTGCAAATGTGTGAGATTATAGTAGTCATTCATGCATTAAGTCCACAGTTGAAATACTTTTAAAACTCTTTTAAACTGATCTTTGTTCTGATTAAAACCATGAATAAAGGATTATATTAAAAAAAGTCTTTAGGCCATTTAGTTTTTCATTGTCAAAATCCCTTTTTTTTTTTTTTTTTTTTTTTTTTTAAACCCCCCTGCCATAAAGGTGCCCATCCCACTCCGAATTATATGATTTCTTGAAAAGATACCCAGTAGAATAGCATGTCATTTTTTTTTATTGTCATGCAGATAGCATGATAGATATTGCTGTCAATGTTTTTATCTTCTTTTGTTGATCAACCAGGAGAAATTTAGTGCATTTGTGGACTCAAGGATACATGGAATGGGTTTAGATAAGAAACAATAAATGTAAACATGTTTTGTTTACACAGACACAATTTGAGATAAGGAGAGGGACTATTAAAGTGCAAAACAGATTATGGAACAGTATAAATATAAATATATATGAGTATTTCTTCAAGAGCTACTCTTTTGGCCCTTTTATATAGGCAGCGGAAAAAGTGCCTCTTGCGCCTTGCTGTTCTACATGAATGTTGCTGAAGCATGATTGGGTTCCAAGTTGTTCTACCTCTGAGTAACGTTACTGAATCAACTGTCTGTGTTAATGGAATGGGTTGGCGAGGCAGAAAAATGAGACATGGATGGGCCATTTTCTGTCAGCCACAAGTGGGAGAACTAAAAGCGGCTAGCAGCAGTTAACAAGTAATTCAAACAAGGAGAGCAACATTCAGAATTTGTGGAGACAATGCCAGGTTCAGGAGCTGCTTACCTTACAGGCAGGGAACAAAATAATTTACCAGATAACAGGAACAGTAAATTATTGTTTATTTTTCGTCTTTTCATTAGCCATATCAAGTGACAGTAATCAGCAAATGCTGTTTTGTCTGCAGTTTTTATTTCCACAGATGTGTCATCCGGTTTCTCTCTTCCACGCATACAGACTGCCTGCCCCTTTTTGGTCTGGATTGGTATTCTCCCCACATGAGCAGAATCTAAGTAGTACTAGCCAACGCTCTTGCAGTTTGTTTTTTGACCAAACATATGCAAAGCGACTGTACAGAGACCTTTCTGTCACAACTAGTTCTTGACATTGGGTTAGTGCGTCCCAGCCCTTTGTTATGGTGATATTACACAAATTCTGTGTAAAAGGGCTACTTTCTTAACTTGATTAACCCAGAGTTGTTAATAAGTTAATAAGAGGAGATGAGTAAGTTCAGACTAATGGTAGTGTTTTAAATGAAAATAAAAAACTTATGATTCTCAAAACAGTTAAAATGTTTATTTTTAGATAGATGGTATGTTGCAAACCCAACAGTTAAATTGAAACACCATAATGGTTTCAATCTTGCAATGTCATTTTATTGCATCTCTCAGCTTGGACCTGTCAAGGACGATGCAGTAATGATCACTTGGTGACTATTTTTCTAATGGATTCCTTTCAGATGCTTGTGATGCTCTTAAGGGTTGGATATGTAGAAAATGCCTTTAGTGGCTGTTAAACTCCTCTTTATTTATGACACAGGGACAAACACTTGTCTGCACTGATAAATAAGAACCTTGCCAGTTTAAGTAGACTTGATAGACTAATTAGTTACTGCTCTTAATGACCTTGATGCCCTCTGTACACAAAACATGAAGCAAGTTATCATCACTCTCAGATCAGCAGATGCTTGCAATAAATGATTTAAATGCCTGTTTGTGTCTCCTTCAGTACCATCAGAGTCTCAGCTGCTCCTCTTACATCTGACTCATAGTCGAACAGGTGCTTTTTCAGGAGCATCCCACCCTATGATGCTGTTGTGAAATAGGATTTTTTATTACAAGAAACCCATCAGTTACAAATTAATCGTATTATATGTGCATATCTCTTCATTCATTCATTCATTCATTTTCTACCGCTTATCCCGTTAGGGGTCGCGGGGGGGGCTGGAGCCTATCTCAGCATCTTGGGGCGAAGGCGGGGTACACCCTGGATGAGTCGCCAGTTCATCGCAGGGCTGACATATAGAGACAAACAACCATCCACATTCACATTCACACCTACGGGCAATTTAGAGTGACTAATTAACCTAACCCCAGATTTGCATGTTTTTGGAATGTGGGAGGAAGCCGGTGTACCCGGAGAGAACCCACGCAGACACAGGGAGAACATGCAAACTCCACACAGAAACGTCCTGACCCGGAATCGAACCCAGGACCTTCTTGCTGTGAGGCGACAGTGCTAACCACTGCACACTAAATAGATTGCTGAAGTCTATTTTTTTTTTAGCTAATTTTGACTTTTAGAAGTTATGTTTTCCATGTAGGTTTTAATCCATCTTGGGAGACAATGAGATATAGCATGGTGAAGTAAAAATTACACCTCAATTACCCTCAGTAATGGCCAGCAATGTACAGTGCAGTTGTCAGGGTCCGGTAGTGTTCATGTGTCAGTTTGTTAGGGTCAATCTGTATTTTATTTTGGAATCCTGTCGTGTTTTATTCCCCATGTCCTGTCACGTCTTGTCCCTCAGGTGTGTGTGATTGCCTCTCCTCCCTAATGTGTTTCACCTGTGTCCGATTGTCTACCCCTTCGTTGTGTATTTAACCCCTGTGTCCCTTTCCTCCTGTGCCAGATTGTCTTGTCTTCCCAGTGAGCAGTCCAGCATTTACTCCTCCTACGTCACTTGTGTTTTGATCATGTTTTGTTCCATGACTACTGAGTTTTGTCTGTCCCTTAAATTGTACCTTTGCTAATAAGTTAAATCTCCTGGTGTCGACCTATTTTCAGATTAAAACAATTTTGATTAAGAACCTCCCTGTGAGGCTCTGCATCCTTGAATCCTCCTAAGTGTGCACCTGATAGCAATATGAACATTTTTTAGATGCTGATGAATTGTGGATATCATTTATCTCATATAGTGTTAAGAAGTAATTTATTGCAGAGGGTGCTTCATATCAAGAAAGGAAAGGTCATCACAATATAAATGAATAAAAATTAAACATAATTAGTTCAGAAATTAATTAAGGGCATTGTATAAAGTTATTTATTAAACAATTTAAATAAATGTGTTTACATATGCATTTGATGTATGCCTTGGTCAGATGAAGTAGGGAAGAAAAAAATCATTAAACATTAAAGCCGATTTGTAGAGGCTTCACCAGCAATGGTGACAAGTACTTGCTAGTCAAGTAGTACTTGACGTGAAAAACAAACAGTATCTCTATGAGCAGTTGAATACAATGAATACATAATGTGTGCTGGTGCCTTCTCACACTCGAAGAACACCATTAAAGCCTTAAAGTGGTAAAAGACAAATCATTTTACCATCATAATGAAGCAAATGTTGATTGCAAAATGTTATGGCTATAGAATACTGACACTGTCATTGTTCCCTGTGAACTTTATATGTACCTTCACCATTCATTTCAGTCTGCAACTTGACAAGACTGACTTATGTAATTTAATTGTAACTAAATCGGTGAATAATCCACTCATTAATTTTCATTGAAATCCATCATGAAATCAATCCTATGCTTGGCCCAGATTTTCCGCTAATGTAAGATGCTTACAGATACGGTCTTAAACCTCCTATCTTGCAAACTCATTTGCATCTTTCCACCAGCCTGCCCACAGTATATATCATGTATAACGTTGCCATAGGTTTATAATTTAATATCAGAATATGTATGTCAATTCTTTCTGTGCTGAACCATTTTTGGCATCTGCTAACTAGGGATGTGTCACGATTGGATCATGACGTCGAAAAGTTCCATGTGGAACTCGTTTAACAAAGTAAAGAAGAAGAGGTGCAGTGCAAACTACGCAAAGCTAGCATATCACCAATCGACAAATGCTCTGTCACTTGATAGGGAAGCCCCTGGCAGTACCTGTGTCACTAGAAAAGGCAAGTTTGATGACCAACGTGCTTTTGACAATTACTGCAAGACCGCAGAAACTTTATGATGATAATGCAGCTAAGCTGCACCGCTGTGTTGAAAATCTGTCCGTGGTCAGCACTTACAGTTGATTCATAAAATTTGTGTTGTGAGTATGGTAAAAATTGTTACCAACATCTTTATGGCTTAGTTGATATCAGCTCAGATTTTGCCATGATGTAATATTTGATTTTGTCTTGTGAGTTGAGCGAAACAAGAGATAAGTCTTAATAATTTCCCCCTGTCAGGTGTGTCTCCATGTGGATTCTTTTTTGATGTTGTTAATCAATTTATGTCGATGTCCGTTCATTTTACCTTCTGTGACAGGGTTTGGGGGTGCATACAGTTCAGGTGGCAGGGGCAGTGGCGTGAGCGGCAAGTATCCAAATATTCATTCCCAATGAAGATTGAATAGCATTTGTGCTTGAAATGCCCAACTCCACTGCTAACAGAGCTGTCAGATAGCTGCACACGTTCTATCCTATTATCTAGTTCCTTCCTTTCCTTTAATATCTTCATTATAAACTGTTCCTGCAGTTTTTGTTCACATCCTTTATTTATGCTTCCCCATAAGGTCAGGTGAAAGAGATCATGTGAGGTGGTGCCTCAATCCCACGGCACGATAATTGTAATAAATTTTCCATAGAGTGGGGTGCACCATTATTTTAAAATCTTGCAGTGTCAGCATGTTTTAGATTAAAGACATGATTACCTTTGAAGCTTCTCCTTGTGCCTTGTGTCCATTTTAAAATCTGTTCATATTTTATACTCTGTAGTCTGAGTCCCTTACATGTAGACTAATCTGATGCCATGATGGTATAATGCAGTTTTATTTGGATATCTGTGTCTTACTGTCTTCAAAAGTAAGCACCAAGCCTCTTTTCAGATTCACTCAGAAGACATTTCTCATTTTCCACATTTAGCATAAACCCCTTGATTCACATAAGCCATTATTTGGCCTCATTCATCCCACCCCTCCCCACAGAAACTTTTGTGTTCTTCTGGACTCGTTAAAAGTATGTAGTATGATTGAATGTAGACTGATTTATGTGTTTGTATCTGATGTGCAGCCTCTTGATGAATGGGTAGGTTGAACTAATAACACCTGTTAATGTTGGTTTCAACTGTTGTTCTCTGATATCATGCTTTAATGCTGTCATAACACACAACCACAACAACAATGAAGATTTATCCCGATAACTTGATTTTTAAAACATTGAAAAATTTTTTTTTCCAAAACCTTCACATTAGAAGTGTACTATAGAAAGGGTTATTTTGATTACGTGAATGAACAGGACAGCAAGGAACAATAACAGTAACAAAGAGCTGTTTCCTCGTATTGTAGATATGGGCACACAACATTTTTTTTCATTACAGATTGTTAAGACAGCTTTAATCAGCAGTGTAAGCAGTGTCCTCTCAAGTCGACATGGTCTTAATTAGTGTCTCTACTTATTGCATACTAAGCAGTAGCAAATAGGATAGCTCATTGGATGGATTACTGTAAGAGCCACAATGGGCTGCTTAAGACAGTTCAGAACTTAAATGAATTGTTATGTGGTAACTGTAATTATTACACAAGTTAAGCTACTGTGTAGCAACAACTTCAAATCCAAAAAGTGCCTGGATTTCACTTCATCAATCCTGGAATGACTTCGTAAGAGATGTTCTATGTGAAACTAACAGAGGGGGTCTGGAACTGGAATTCTGGCATATCCTTAGAATGTCTTTTCTGGCACTGTCTTTCTTTCCCATTGTGGAGATGGTGAGCTTTCACAGGGTTTCTAATTACCAGTGGAGGGGAATGTCTGTGGTCTTTTGTTACACTGTTACCTTTAATGCCTGTGGGCTATAAATAGTGCAGGTATAGTGCTCTCTGGTGAGCTGCAGCCTCTGCTCACAGTCTTTACAGTGGCAGAATATAGAGCTCTACATGCACACTGTACGCTCTATTAATTTAACTTGATGTTAGCTGAAACGATTTAAACTGTGCACAATACAGTTTCCTAATGGATAGGGCTAAATGGCTCCAATTGTAAATCATAAAGGAAATGAGATATTGCATTGTGAAGTGAAACTTTAACCTTAGGTAGCTTGAAAAAAATTAAAGGTAAAAATGGGTATGAAGTGTACATTGCAGGATTTTCATTTGAAATAACAAGTGATTTAATGCTCCACTCATCGTAATTGTTTATCATCATGTGGTATTTGTTTGGCTAATACCAAAATGCCCTGCAAGGCTCCATGTTTGCTCAAAATAATGAAATATTTTGTATAATAATAATAATTCAGTGTGATGTAAAAGGTTGACTATCTCTTTCTAACAGTTTACAATGATGGCAAAATGATAAATTCATTTTTTTTTCTTTTTTGGGCTTGGACATGAGTTGATATTTTGGCTCCCTGCCTCTTTATCCAATCAGTTACTTTTCTCTTGATATTTCCATTTATTATTGTAGCTGCATGATTATTACTTTGGATGACCTCAAATGCCATCACAAGTAGACACTTAACTGCATTTAACCAAATTATTCACTGTGTGTTGGTGCAACAAGTTCTTCGATACAATTACGAAGGACTGTGTGAGCATCAGTGCAATTTAATGATCTTCCTTCTGTACCCAGTTGCTTGGCAACCTGCACCATTCTGTCTGAAGTCGCAGCTTCCCAAAAGAAACATCACGTCAATGGTCAGAAGAATAGTAGAATGATCACAAGGAATGCAATGCTATTGGGAATTAACTATGGTCTTTCTCTGCATTAGAGTGCTTACATACCTCTTTTCAATAGGACCTCTTTATGAATTACATAAAATGTTGTAATCATAGGTGTGATGATATTAGATTTATTTGCCTCTTGATGAGTGGTCTAAGCATGTTGACAGCTAAAGTAGTCAAGGCTGGAGGCCATTGTGTATGCCTGCTGGGCTAGTTTTTCTGCAGAGTACATGCAGAGGCTTCTGTGTTAAGGTACTTTTCACAAATCACTGGTGTAATATGGATAGAAAGTAGCAAATTAATCCAACGGCTGCCTATTTTTCATGCTTTTTTGCTGTAATAACAAGTGGACAATGGAATAATAAAAGCGGAGTAAGAGCTGTTGGTACAAGGTCACAGCATGAACAAAATCAAGCATTACTATTTCCAATCCTAATCGACTAACATTGTCAACAAATGTTGAAGAAACAACAGTGTTGACATTATGTCAATGACATCTGTGTGCAGTATTTTGATATAGAGATTGCCACTGAAATTAGCATGTCAACCTGTCAGCCCCAGCCTTTCCTGTTTTATATCACTTTAGAGGAACCGTCTGATTGTCCCCATCTTGGCATAGTTTCCACTGGGAGATACAGTATATATTTTATTTACTAACAAAAATACAGCCATTCATCTTTTTTGAATTCAGTTTTCTCTTTTAACAAATTAAAATGAGCTTAATTTCCTTGTGATTTCATTGTAAAATACATTTATTTCAATGAGACATAAATGAAATACAACTCACCAAAACCACCCTTGTTTGCCTTACCACAATCACCTCTGGTTTGGTGGAAGTGCTAAAGACCCAGCACTATCTCAGTGGTCTTTTTTTACTCTCTCAAGCTTGCTGCTTCCTGCCATTCCTGGAGTTATAGTCCATGTCAGAGCTGCTGTAAATCACTTTTCAGATCGTCAAAGTCCAGTTCCAGGTTTTAAGGCTGTCTATTTCCATCAATCCATTTTCTACCGCTTATCCTGTTAGGGGTCGCATATGGTTTCCAAACAGTCACGGTCTAGGTAGACTCCAGTCATAGAGTAGACTCACTAATTTCTCTTCGGACAGTTGCTATAAATACAACCAGAGACTTTACCAGGCCAAGGGCAGAAACTTAAAGCAGTCTACTGGCAACAGTTACTCTCGTGACATATTGTCCCCGATGTTTTTTGAGGTTGTACCTTACAAAAGGCACCTTTAAGGTACAGCTGATAATAGAAATTGTATATTTGCAACTAAGCTTTACAAATGCTACTGCTCTTAGCATACTACCATCACAGCATCATTGCATGCTGTCCTAGCATGCCACTTTCCCTGTTAGCAATTCTTCATCATTGTCCTGTCACCTCTTCATAAACATGACTTACCTACATCCCTCTCATTACTTCACTTTTCACCACCTAAGTCTTTGCACTGGTAAGATTTTCTGTCACTATGTAGCAGGTTGTCAATTTGTAGTTAGTTGACAACAAGCTGCAGTATAAGTGCTACTTGCTGTTTCCTAAATCTGGTTGCAAACTTGGCACTTGGCAGATGCTCGTCATTTGAACATGTTTGTCTGTAGTTTGATGCAGTAGTTGTAAAAAGAAAACTTTTCTTTTGGGATTTATTATTTAGACATGACACAGATGGAGACTTGCTTTCATATTGTTGCTATCTGATCTGTGTGGTTGAGTATATACTGTAAGTGAGAAATGAGAATCATAGAAGGTGGCTCCTTGAGCTTTGTTTTCAATTGAAGGTATTTCAGTGAAACAGGTATGTTTTATTGCACTCTTGGGTTGTCGGTTATCACCTCAGGGAAAATAACAATTTATAAAATTTTAGATGATATAGGCAATTAAACATATCACTGTGATATACTCGACTGAAGTATATCTTGGAGCTGAATGACACTGGAAAAAAAATATTGTGACATATAATAATAGCTTTCATTTTCTAGATATGAATAAATACAGGCCATTTCACAAAATACTCACATGTATCATTAATCTATCTATCAGAATTTTGATTCATTTAAATTCTAGCTTTTTCTATAGAAAAAAAAACCCTGTCCTAGTTGTAGCAGAATGGGTTCAGCAACTAGCATGTACAACCGGTAACAGGTAATTAAGAAAAATTCTCCTGAAACAACCAGAAGATAGGCATCCTATTTCTAGCTTTGTGACTATTGTAAATGGGTGCAAATAGGTGCATTGCAAGGCTATCAGGCTCAAATGATATATTGTGCAGCCTTAATATATCTCCTCTTACAGCACTCAGCACCTTGTTAGCAAAGGTTTGTTTAAGGTGGCAGCATGTTTTCTAAGCTCACTCATCAAACAAAATTGCTTCTTAAACATCCAAGGAGAATTACACCATGCTCTTTGCTCAGTGAGCTTTATTCACAAGTAATGGTCTGGAATATTTAGTTTGTATCCAAATACTCCAGAAGTACTGGCCACACTTTTTTCAGCTTGCATGTACTGAACAGTTGCATTTATTGTTGGCCCGTGGCGTGTTCAGAGGTACATCTCTAACCATCTGGTTTATGGTGTTATACAGTTTGCTGAATTGCTGAATCAATGTATATAAATAGTTTCTGCTACCTTAGATGGAACTGTACTGGAGCATTTCTGACAGCTAATTGAACTAGAGCAGAGATCTTTAACCTGGGAAGTGTAAAGGAGATGTGAGACGTTTTGTTGCTGATCCTTCTGATTTAGGCCCTTTAGGCTGTGAAACAGTTCTTGTAGACCATTTTGGTACTTTGGTAAGCAGCAATAATAAATGTATTTTTGATAACACTACATCATGAAACAATGAAAAAGGTGTGTTATAGTGCTGAACTTTCCCTCACTTCTCCCAAAGCTCATGTTTCCAAAGCTTTGTAAAGCTTTGGAAAGTTTCAAATTCTTTAGTAGTTATCCACCTGTTCTTTCATGGTGGCGTTTACATCTGCAGCAGTAGGAATTGAAAAACCGTCACTTAGAGTACAGTGGACTGAGATAGATGATGGAATATCAATGGAATGTTGTTCACATAGCTGCTACTGATCAATCCGAAAATGATTAGCTTGGGTCATCCTCATACCCTCAAATGTAATATCCAGTAATATATTTGCTGTAATGATACACATATGTTATTGTCGGCTTGTAGAAGTGTTTACTACTTTGTTTATATCAGTTACGTACTGTATATTTCCTTGTATGATTTCAGTGTCTCTTGTACATTATAAATAATTTCAGTTTGCCCTACCATGCGATGTCTGTACCTGACTGAGTTACCATTTGTAGACAGCTAAACAAATTGGCCTGTTGTACAGAAAGTGAATTTCTGTAAGTAATAATGAACGACAGAATCCAATAAGGGCTTTGACCTAGTACTCCGCAAGCGGTCTCGTGCCCATTTAAGCAAATAGGTAATTTGCCATTACATCTGTCAGCAATTAGGTGTAATTATATAAGACAACAAGGGCAGCTTCAAAGAGAAAATCCATCCGACATTGCTGCTCGGGCAGGGATTGTTTCCAGCATAACATTATTTTCCCGTTGCTTTTTTTCCCTTTTGATGAGGACAGTCTGGATTTGGTCTTGTCTTGCAGTATATGTTGCTTATTCAGGTTGTCACTGCATGTTATTTTGCTTGTGTTTGATTTTGCTGGAATACTTTGATTCATATTCTTCTGCACACAACAAATGACCTGCAAGATCTAAGATTTCTAAGTTTTAATGTTCTAATATAGGCTTTCAAAAAAAAAAAAAAAAGAAACAGTGCTCAGATTGAGTAACGAATCGACACAACAGTGTTAGTTCACATCTGTTCCCTTTAACGGGCCACTGTGCCTGCTTTGCTTACTCAGTGATTATCATAAAAAAGGCCAGCCTTTTTTCAGAATTAAGTTAAGAAATATCTGGACTTAATTGATATCTATTTGCATCATTTTGCTACTATACACCACCACAACGGATTTGAAATAAAACAATCAAGCTGTGATTGAAGTGCAGACTTTCAGCTAATACAAGAGTTTTTAAAAATATGTGGCATTTACCATTTAGTAATTACAGCCATTTTATGCACATTATCTCCATTTTCAAGGATTTTTCATTCATTCATTCTTGTCAAAATGTTGTGAAGGGGTTTTTCTTCACCGAAGAAAGGATTCTGTGATCATCCACTTTAAGTGTCTTCAATGGTGTTCCAGCCTTTTGATGTCGTTGAGTTCACAGTTCATTCTTTTTTTTAAGAATGGACCAACTGTTGATTCAGCCACTTCTAACGTTTAGCTATCTCTCTGATAGATTTTTTTGTTTCTTTCAGCCTAACGATGGCCACCTTCACTTACATAGAAATTTCCCTCAAATTTATCAAATCAGATTTTATTTGTGCAGCCGAAAATCACAAATTACACGTAATCTCACTGAGCTTTCACAAATGGTACAGATATTACACCCTCTGCCCTTAGACCATCGAACTGAGTGAGGAATAACTTAAAAAACCCTGAACTTAACAAGAACCACAGGGGAGGGATCACTCTTCCTAGGAAAGACAGATGTGCAATAGATGTCACTTGACAGAACACAACAACATGACAATAGCAGATTACTTGGACATATTAGGGAGGTTTACATAAGCTTCTTTTATTCGCATTTTTGATTTCTGTATAAAAAAAACATGAATGGAAACACTGAAACTTTATAAAAAATATCACATAAAAGTTTTTACTTCTTGAAGGAGGTGAAAAAGTTGTATCGATTTTAGGTAAAAGTGCAATGGAAACAGATGATACGAATACAGGATGACATTTAGTTGTAGGTCAAGTTGCTGAATGGGCTGTAGAATAACTTTTTTGTAAGACCTTACTCTTTTCCTGCAATTTCTTGTTTTTCACCACTTGTCTCATTTCTGGAGTAAAAAAATACCACGTGAGCTGCTTCATTCTTGCCAGTTATTTAAGATGTATGAACTAAAGGCACAGTTAAAGCACTATGCTTCAGTGTTCGTTATTATGGTTGTCTGACTGCTTGAACTCCTCACATGGTCCTCATTTTAACATGTATTTTCACCAGTACACTTTAGGGATGGGTATAATTACCCAAGTACTCATTTTTGACTTTATTACAGTAACGTTTCACCACTGATGTGCCTACACAGTGCGCATGTGTTTTTTTGCACTAAAGTAATTCAAGCCAGTGGGCAATGCAAGCACCATGGCAGCCATGAGCAGGGAAAGTAAATGTTGGCATTGAACTTTGCATAAAAATAAAAGACAACAGGCAGTCTTATCATAACATTTGCTAGCCCTGTTAGCACACACTGTAAAGAAGATCAAATAGTTAAAATAATTACCCTGCTAATAATGAATATGGTGACTGGATAAATGCTTCCATTAAGTTTTATGGAAGAGAAGCCTCCCATGAGCTGATGGCATTTATCAAGCCGGAGTACATGCCACCATCATGGCAAATAACACCTACGAGAGTGGAAAAGTTGGCAGTCTTCACTTCACTGGGATGTGAAGACTGCTGTCGCACAAACACACAGTACTGAACAGGAGCAGGAAACACAGCAGACATCCTTAAAGCAACTGCCAAAGAGTGGGACAAGTGGGCGAAGGTAGGTGCTGGTGTGTGTTTTAACATTTTTGGGGTTAAAAAAGGGTTTTAAAAAAAAGACTAAAATAAAAAAAGAAAGAAAGAAAAGATAAAGTAAGACAATTTTAAAAGAAAATATTGCCATCTCCTGTATACTCAAATATTTTGAAATGAGTAAAAAAGTGATATGGGTTGCAATAGTTTTATCATCAGTTCAAAGAAACATGTTTGTTGGAATCACTATTTTGATGTGAAATATTGGATGAATTATTATTCCATCAAATAATTTGACACAATTTAGAATTTCATGTGTTTCTGGACAAATTGTTGTCAACCAAATTTTTTTTCTTTTTTCATATGCGACCCCTTTTTGCAATTTTCCGTTATGCTTAGAAATATGTGAAATATGTGTACATAGGCTACTACACATTCAAATAATTATTATTAAGAAATTGGAATTCAGGCATTTAATTTATTCCTTATTAACAACTATTCGAAGTTAAAATAGGGTATGACGAAAGAGTTATTAATCCAAACAAAATCTAACTGATTATATCTTCATAATTAAAGTGCAGCTACCAACAACAGAGTAAAAACTGTATGTTTGTTCCTTCATGTAACTAAAACGACATGAATCCTTCCATTTGCCAATAGATTCGTGTAAGGTAGAAGAGCAAAATTGCATAATGAAAGTAAGGTTTGTCGGCAACCGATCTACTTTAAATGCTGATGGTGTCATCATTTTATAGTTTATATTTTATAGTATACAAGACCATCAACAAGAGTTAAGGTTTTAAGAAAGTGCTGGGACACTGACTAACACTTTGCATGTCATTCACTGTTTATTTTATCTATTAAATTGAATATACAGTATTTCAGCTCTGATCGCGTCTATAATTGGTTACATCACCATAAACTCCAGAGCTGAATTATCCAGCAGTGTGTTTCGCTCAAAACTTTCTTAATGAAATTTCACACCTATTGAAAGAGTGATAATTAGCTCAAGGTCTCCTGGAAGAATGATGACAGACAATGTAGCGCTCAAGAAAACTAGTTTGCTGAAGTTAATGTAGGCTGTTGTCCCGGAGTGCTCCACAAGGAGACATTTTGCTTATCAGCCTTTATTACCATTCATTAGTTCTCCAATTATTGTTTACCTTGTGTGTTGTTGTTGTTGATTTTGTGTATATATATGTGTTAATATCCTGGAGCTCACTCAGCTCAATGCAGGAGTGTTGTGGGCAGGCAGTTTTATTAGTCCTCTGATGCATTCAAGTGTCTGTCTTTGACCACTTCTGTCCATTCCGATTTTCTGCCACCATCCATCGCTCTCTTTATTTGTCTCTGCTGGAGCCCAATCCGTGTAATTAATTTGTCCGAGGAAGGCAACTTTATCAGATTCTTTTATCAGCGTTTCACAGACATGTCTGTGTGTTTGGTGGCTCAAATACTAGCGAGCTGTGAGAAGAGAAACACAGGCACGCTTATTTAATGTACTGCTGCAGCCATGAGTGCTCTTGCAAAGGGATGACGAAGCTCAAGTTCTCCATGGTGGTGTTTAAAAACAAAAGTAAAATGAGCTGAGCCAAGCAGCAGAATGGAGATGCAGATGAGATTAAAAACCCTAAAATTTGTGAAAAATTTAGAAATGGTGAATGTGTTGAAAGTGTTATCAAACAAATCCTGATTGCCAATTTGTGGAGATATTATTTCAAAACTATTGTGCTATATAACTGTTTCATACAGGTACAGTTTGCACAGTTAAAAAGCAGACAAAGGGCAGGCTGATCTTTTTTGTTAAATATATAAACAGTTATTAACAGGATATTTGAAAGTAACAAAGTCTAGTCAAAACCTTTGCATAAATCAAACAATTTACAGAAATCGAGTTGATCATAATAGATTTTAACCTGTTTTAAGGATACCTGCAGGCATGGATTGCCTTTAAATTCTACACTTTAATTATTTTGTACATTGCCAGAAAATCACAGTAATGAAAGATGTCAGAGGCATATTGGACAATTGCTTATTTCACTGTCATCATAAGATGCTAAAATAAGGATTTTTTTGTATTGTACTGTTAGCAGACAAAACATAATGTGCATGATTTAATCCAAGGAATCAGTTGGTTAAGAGCAGGGCTGGGAAATTAATTTCTACAGGGGGCCACATTAAAAATCTGAACTGTGTTGGAAGGCCTAACCAACGATAACTTGAACGTAAATCTGCTCAATATTAATTTTCTCCCATTGTAAAAAGCAGTAATTTATATATTTTATTAACTGCTACTGGTAATCGAAGTATAACTATATACTGTAATTATGCATGTGAATTTATGAATTGTGGTATAGGTCAAAGAGGAAAATAATCCTACAACAGTAATAAACTATTTAAAACAAAAACAATAATTAGATCACAGTTTCATTTGATTTTTAAACTTGTTAATCTTCACAAGTACTGCACAGGTGTTTTGTAATATGTTAAAGATAAGCAACTGATCAACTTAATACAAAAAGCAATAAGTGCTTTTGATGTTTTCAGTTCATTTTACCTGTTCAGTGAGAAACATCCAGTCTGTCTTGGGATTGAACAAGTGCATTGAAATCTGGCTGAATGCCTGAGGTGGCTATGCGGAGGACAGCTGAGGGGTGACCATCAGTGATAGAGGATCTGTATCTGGATTTATTGAAACTTTATCAGCACTATCAGCATTTTTAGGGCACCAGGGGGAGCTGGCCAGCATCACCTGCCGCTGTTTAGACATTCACAAACGTATGTATGCACATGCATCCATAAGTAAATAATAAAAATGTCAGGCTTTTCAAAATAAAAACAAAACAGTTGTATTGCATGCATAGCATAGATACTTATTCATTTATGTTTATGACTGACATGCCGCGGGGCAAACAGGGATGCCCAAAGGGCTGAATGTGGCCCGCGGACCGTAAAATGCCCAGGCCTGGTTTAGAGGCTTGGAAGCATGAAGACAGCTGTGAATGGAATCGGCCAGGGATGCATAGTCTGGAGAGTAGCTGCTGGTAGCCAGTGTCTAGCAGGCTTCCAAATGATCATCAGTCATGGTGAAACAGTATTTGAACCTAATTATCTTCATGTGGGAAAAGGCTGACTCAAATAAGTAAGTTGAACCGAATAGTGCAGTCAAGGACGTAACACATTTCCTCATGTTTGGGTAATTGGGATTGTTTGGGAAATGGGAAGTTCCAGAACTGCCCTTGAGCCCTGGACTTCAGCTGAATGTCAGCTTGTAGTGTCAAAATCTCATCCTCCACTCCAGACGAGCTCAGGTGTAACAGCGTTGCGATATTTGATGCGTGTGTATCAACATCAACATCTTCCCGAAATGGGTAGCACATAAATGTAGCGAATGGTTCCAGTAAGGCAAAGTCTTGAAAGCGTTTTTGACACACTGTCAGACACTGGTCAATCTGCTCTGTGTAGCACGCACTGTCAATTTGTGCATAATCCTTCTGATGTGTCTCCAGCTCTGATGTGAGGTTTTAGAAGTCCCCAAAATCATGGTGCTGCAGCTTTGAGGACAGAAGTTGCATTTTTCGTTTGAAAGCATTAACTGAGCTGATCATATTGACCACATTTTTTTCGTTTCCTTGCAGCTCTAAATTTAGCTCATTTAACATGTTGGTCAGATCGGTTAAGTCTAGCAGCCACTGTTCCTCATTTAATTGGTTGTATTCTGCATGTTTGGTGACAAGGAGAAACTCATTTATCTCCGGACAGAGCTCTCGAAATCTCTGCATGAATTTCCCCCGAACTAAGCCATCTCACGTCAGTTTGCAGCAACAACTCAGAGTGGTCTCACTTGGCCTTCTCCAGAGGCGCACTGAACAGCTGTCTTTGAAGAGATCTAGCTCGAATGGAACGGGCGATCTTTGTTGCCACATCCATGATCTCTTTCATATTAAGCATTGTAGCGCATAATGCTTGTTGGTGTATTTACAATGGTAATTAAGGAAGTCGGGGAAAGCATCGTCCTCCCTGCACTTGGCAATGAATCCATTCGAGTGGCCAACCATTGCGGGTGCAGCGTCCGTGGTGATTGACACCAGTTTGAACACAAGGAGCTGAGTTTTCTCAATTAAGTTTTTGAAAGACTGAAAAATGTCTGCTACCCTCGTGTGTTCTTTCATGGGCAGTATTGTTAACAGCTCGTCTTTTGCAGTCGCATCTGTGAACACCATCTGAATAAAAATGCTGTATCACTTACGCCTCTAATTGCAGTGAGAAACATTCACAGTCCGCGATGTCCTTCCAAAATTGCTGTGTCAAATCCTTGGCCATGACTTCACAATGCCATGTAACTGTATTTCTGGATAGCTGGAGAGCTTTGATTGAAGATAATATTTCCAGTTTGTTTTTAAAGTCCCGAAACAAGGAGTCAGCTGCTTCAATCTCCCCATCATCTCCCCATCTTCGAAGGACTTCTTGTGCTTAATTATGCCATGACTCACCCGGACCAATACTGCAGTAGCTGCCTTGGCTTTTGGGGTTGGCTGTGTGAAAAATGACTGCTGTCCAGACAACTGTGATTTTAGTTCCTTCGTCTTTCTCTGTCTGAGCTCGCTTTTCCAAGGGAAGTCAGTGTCGTACTTTTTATGAACAGTCCGAAAGTGCTGCTCCACATTTCCCTTCTTCGGAATAGAGGTGGTAGATTGGCAGATCAGAAAAACGCACTTTGAATATGACATTGTGAAAAAAATATCCTCCTCCTATTCCATATGGAAGTGGTATGTTTTTGGTTTCTTACTTGGTCCATTTTTATACCCTTTCTTTAGTAAAAAAATCAATTGGATGGCTAGATGAGACAAGATGAGATCTCTGACTGACTGCGCTGTACGTCAATCAAGTGGCAATTGTCATAGTGAGGATGAATGATTGGCTAACATCTATTATTTTTTTTAATTCCCTGTGACAAAGTCAAAGTCATCATGTTATCAAACATATCCTCTGGTATAATTGCCAGAAAAATCATTTTTGAAATCAAAATCAAAACATAACATTATTCCAAATTTTGGGGCGATTGGGTGTATTTGTTGACCTACCTTCATAAGTTAAGTTATGGTGTCTTAACCCCAGAAGTTAAGAATTTAGGAGGATTTAGGATCCCACATGTAGGGAGCAGTCTTCACTATCCAAAAACAAAACCTGATTTATAATCCCAGAGGTTCTTTTATCGGAGTTTGAGTTTATCACTTATTTTCAGGATCCAGTGTTCTACATGTAAAGGAATTTTGCCGTTTCTCTGTGTCTGTCCAAATGAGCTTCAATGATTTGATGTTTTGTGAATTTTCTGATGTACATTAAGCTAAAAATTAAAAAAAAAAAAAATGTCTAAAAAAATATATTTTCTTATAATGGCACTAAATGAAAAGTCAGTGGATGAATCTCACTGTTAAATGTTTAACTAGGTGTGTAACAGAACATTGTTTATTGTGGTCCTTCAACACTTGTTGTTCGAAGATTAAATACAAAATTTTAACCAGAATACTGTGTAGCACTACTTGCCACTTTATAAAGTGCAGAGCTGCAATTTGAAGTTGCATGCTGTGTTTTATTTCTTAAGCAGTAAACTGTTTATTTAGAAACCCTTGCTGGTGTAACTGTTCAGTGGCCTGTTTGCAATCATCTTCTGGATCAATAGATTACACATAACTCTGTGTTTATAGATTTAACATGATCTCAGACTCATTGACTCTATATATTTTAACATGTAATTGCAACATTGTCCATGTTTTGTCATTGTCATGCTGTTATGTTCTAACCATGTGACATCTCTTACACGTCTATTCATCGTTGGAAGGTTTGGAGGTTTCTTATTTTTTTACTTGTTCAGGGATTTTTTAAAGTTTTTCCTCACCTGATTTGAAGATGTCACATCTGCACAGTTTGTAAATGCCCTGTGAGACAAATTGTAATTTATGATTTTGGGCTATACAAATAGATTTTGATTGATTGAATCTGATCAGAGAAACAGATCATGGGATTGTGATTCAATACCCATATTGCATTCATTCCAACTTTGGAACTTTGCCCTCTTTTCTTGAAATCACAGCTTTACTTTCAAAAGAGCAGCTCAAGTCTTTCACTGCCCATCAAGCACGGTAGCTTTCTGTTTTGATAGGATATTATTAATGATGTTTAACCTAGTGAGAGAGCTGAGGATTGGATATTAATTGAGTCTACAGGGGAGGGGGCATCGTTGCAATAACATGAATTAAAGTGCAGCATTTAATGATGAGATCTGTGACTCCAAAGCAATGATAATGTAAGAGCCAAACATTTTGAAATGGAAATCTGTCTCAAAGTGTTGCAATA
>KV751347.1:1589257-1608356 GCA_001698575.1 Mola mola
TATAATATATATAAATAATGTAATGTAATAAATAATGGCAATATGCTATTTTTGGATAATAATGTCTTCTGTCTCTTACTGAAAACTGGAACCCCTTACCATAGCATTAAACATAACTATTTTTTATCAGACTGCAGCTGCTTTTTAGAAGAATGTGGTCTGATTCCAGCATATTTGCAAAATTCATTATATTTCCCTCTTGTGTAATGACCATGGAACCATGGAACAGCAGACCGGTAAAAAGAAGTGATACATTGATGTTTTCTATTATAATTTCATGTTTGGGCTGAACAACCCTATTATCATGCAAAGAGTTAATCTAGATTTATAGATGTCTAAATATAAGACGTCTGTCTGGTAATATCAGAACACATTCTTTTCATTTCACTGCTTGATCTGCATTGAAAATGCTAATACCCCGGAGCAAATTAGGATAATTTTTTCACTGCTCATCACACCATCACTACTGTATGTTAATCCAGCAAAGCAACACCACTTGAGTCTAGACAGTTCTCAAGTGAGAACGGAATAAGAGATATTGATCCTTAACCTTGAGCCAACTTTATATTTCTGCTAATGCTCTTAGCATTAATAAGAAACCTTTATCTTAACCTGATCTATTTGAAAACCCCTCTTAACCTGGCACACATCAAGTGCTAGAAAGTGATATTGATTCTCTAACCTTACAAGCCACTCAATTGGAAGCAGTAGAGCTGCAGATGAAAGTTACAATATACTGTTGAAAAACTGGATTAACTTTTAATTTGTGATGTTTCAGTGCATTAGTGAATGAGTTATGCATACAGTATGTACACATATGAATGAATGCAAAAGTGAAGATTCGGAAAAATGAGACACTGTGTCTCTGCATGCATACTCAGATGCACATACATTAGAGCATAAAAAGAAACAGTGAAATCTGTTTGCTGTCAGTTTTAACCCAGATCAGCAGATGGAAATGGTTTCTCCAAGGACACCGCAGGGTAGGCTAGACTCTAGGCTCCCCTTTTTTTGTCTCCTTGTCCTCCTCTCAGTGCCAGCTTTTTGCCACCACTCCTAGCCTGTTTTTCTTCTTGGCCCAGAGCAGAGATAGATATTGTAAATAGCCATCTGTGGTTTTACTAGACTCTGGCCACTGTTGTCCACAGGCAATGGGAAGGGCGGGAACTGAAAACACCATTGCATTTGAGTACTCTTCATATCGAAAGACTATGTATGCTCTTTCATTCTTCTGTAAAGTACAGTAAAAAAAAAAACAAAAAAAAAACTGTAAAAACTGTTCCCCATTGGAAACCTAAGAGAAGATCTCATCGACGATCTGATTGAAATCCTGATCGAAATTTTAATATTCCAAACTGAGTCAAATGATGAAATCTTTGGTAGGTACAAAACCAACCTTTACCTTTAACTAGAAGTTATCATTTAGATAGCAAGACTGAATAACAAAATTATAGTTGCAGTCCATTAATTCTAATCATAAAAAGAGAATATAAGCTAATTGAAAAAATCATTTCCGTATTAAAACGATCTTCATGATCAAGTAGGAGTTCAGCTTGAGAACCAAAGCTGTACAGTAGTCTAGTACAGCAGCGAATACTTGTGTTCCTCTTACCAGATGGCAAGCTTTGACTGGGGTGGGTGTTTTCTTTTTGAATTGTTTGGCCTCTGCATGGACTCTTCAACTCAGTGATGTCAATGATGCTGAAGATGGGTACTAATAATGTTCTAGGTGTTTTTAATCGCTTGCTGCAGAGTGGTTGTCAACTAAGTAATTCCCAAACCATAATAGTCGGTGATTTTTCCAGTCAGTCTGCTGTTCCTCTGTAAAAAATTGCAAGAACTTGAAATACTTTTGTAATCTGACAGTATTACATCAAGGTATTACATATTTTCATGTTTTAGCAGGACTAGTCAGTCCTATCTCTTTATATTAATATATATGTATATAATGTTTCAATTTCCTTGGTGATATCTTCCCATATACTAATCTGGCCATATGGTGAAACAGTGCCTGGAGTGGTTTTAGAGCCTATTTTGCTGGCACTTGTTCACCCCACATTCGTTTTAGCCATGGTGCGAGATGCTTGTTTTTACAGTGATTGAACAATTTGTTTTTGTTTACACCTTTTGCTATTAAGACACTGCAACAAAACATGCATAACACTGTAGTTAGCGCCATGTCAGATCATTTAAAAGTTCCAAATATTGCCCGTTGTTGTTTTTTTCAAGGTGTGTGAAGACTGAATTCAGACCAGTTTTAATGGCCTCCTCTGTGAATTGCTTGGCTCTAAAAGTAATATCGCCAGGGTCCAAGCTGGTTGGAGTATTTTCTTAGATGAAACTGGAGAACATCTTTCTCAAAGCACTTGATTATAATGCACAAACTGTCACAGCACTTAGTAATTTAGACAAGGCAATACAGAATTTTTGCATACAGGGACAATGATACCTGTCTTGATGTAAATAGGAAAGGTTTCCTGTGAGAGTAATATGTTAAAAATGTCAGTACTTACATCATCTAGTTTTAGTTAATGGCCAGAGATGATGGTGATTGTGCTGCTTTTGTAGCCTGTCATGTTTTGGATCACCTGCCACATATCTTTGTAGTTGGGGTCTCTCTCCTGGATTTACTGTTGCCTCTGCTTTGCCATCATCGAGCTTTCATATTTTCAGTTGTGGTGTTGGATCAGGGCTACATCTTATCATTCATCTAGATCTTATGGTTTGTGATCACTACACCATAAACACATTTACGAATCTGTAGGGTCACAAATGACATAGATGATACATTTCTCAAAGATTGATGTTGCTCTCTGAGTATGCAAGTTGGTACAATCAAAACAGATCTGTTAAATTCTGCAGCTTTATCTGTCGACATGATCATAACACCATTATTTGGTATGGTAGACCAGCAGTAGGTCCAGTCTCTCTCTCTCTCGCACTGTCTTTTGTCTTGTACTTTATGATGGTAAACTGGTCTGGAGTTGTAGTGAATATGTGGCATGCCGTGGTATTTTTGTGATGTGCTGGCACCCTCTGCTGCTAGTTAAGGAGAATTCTTTGAACCCCTTTTATGGAGGAATCTCATTGAAGATGTACTCATTGTACCTCAAGGCCTCCCCATCTGCTTCTCAGACTGCTATCTGTTTTAAATGTTACATTCCTTCTGTAATGTAACAGCACGGTTGATATTTTACACTGGGCAAAACAATATGCTGATTTATAACTGATTTATTGATGAGTAGTACAAAGGCGCTGACAGGAGCAACTGACAAATACAACATCAATATTAGCCACAAATGGTTAATTTATAAATACCACACTTACAAGAAAAGTATCATTTCACATCATGAAAATATACACTTCTGGATTCCAATATAATTTTTCTCTGTGCTTTGTTTAATATAGGCTCAGTGACACATGTACATGGACACATACACACATTCCGTGTCTCCTACACGCTCTTATTACTGTCATCTCAGAGCCAGTTTGCTGTAATATTTTGTGATGCAGGAAACTGGTTGGCGATAATGACACAACAATAGGTAGAGCTTATTATGCAGTAGCACATTAAAACTATGCAAGAACTCCCTCCACATAACCACAGCACAGCAGTCATCTATCTATGAGAATTATGCCACTCTGTGGGGATCGACTTGCAGGAGCACAAGCTTGTCAGTGTAAAAGCCTGAAATGGCACGTGTACAGTGTCTAGCAAAAGCTGTCTCTTTGTGTAAAGTAGAGATCCCATTTGTCTGAAAGTCATAATTCAGACCTAACTAAGACTAATGAGCAAAACATATTGCCACAGAAAACTAAATTCTTTTTTGTTATACCACAGATCTTTCACAGATCTGTCAAAAAGATACTTTTTGAAAATTTCAATGTTTAAAAAAAATATGCTTATGAGTTATGTGCTATGCAGAAATTTAATTGTTTGCTAGGCTCTTTGCTCTCTCCAAATATTGTGTCAGATTACTGAGTCATTGTGCAATAATGTATATGTAGGTGTAGATATTTTGAATCGGTCTGTACTAAGTATTTTGGATTTTTAATTTATCTGTTGATCATTTTCCCTAAATGTATGAGTTGTTTATTCCATAAAATATTAGAAAATAATTGAAAGAAAAGTAATTTTTTTTCCCAACGCTTAACATGGTGTCACTGAATGTGTCACTTTGTCCACAACCCACATATTTTCAGTTTTAGATTCACAGATCACAAATGAAAGCAAAAAATATTTACAAGAAAAATAAGATAAACACAGGATAAAAACACAGAGTAAATTAACAGATCAAGTAAATATCAAATAGATGAAAGAGTGAAGAATATCAGTTTAATTAAGAGTTAGATATAGATTTTGCAGATGATTAGATTGTCCTGAATTGGTATTCCAAAATTTTTTGTAGTGTCACTTTAATTTTTCTCTCATATTACATATATAAATATGTGATGATTTTAAAAATAAATAGACAATATATTGTACTATGCAGTGCCTTCTCACCATCATTAGTTTAAAAAAAAAAAGATTTGGCTTTGCACAAATGGTGAAGTCACATAGATCGATATGGCGGTTCTTATAAGACACCTTTATCTCTTTTAACCGTGTTTTAGATCAATTTGATATCTTTTCCTCCTTCCTATCCTCCCCCAAGCTGCTTTTAACCTTGATTCAAGTGTCTTTGACTCACTGCTATCTCTTTTATGTTTTCTATCTTCTGCTTCTCTGACTCGCCTCCAGCTATACAATACGCTTACATACAAGACTGTCAGAAGAAATGGTTAAAAGAAACAAGCCAAACAGCAGGGAGGGTGTTAATGTGAGTCAGGAAAGACACACATGTTGTGTATGTGTTTGTGTTGTGAAGTTGTGTTGTTTTCTGGTGAGTGATGTCAGAATAATCTGAGTCAGAGGCCATGTATGGTGTAAATCTCTCCCCTTCTCCCTTTAAATCACCATCCCTCAATCTGCTCCTAACCTGATGCATTCCCACTGTTAGTACTACATATGTACAGGTTACAATCAATAATTTGTACTCCACGCTTCTCAAATATATATGGAACAACCTCCACCCATGCACAGTAATGGCTTTTACTGAGGAGCATGGGTAATCGTATGCAGTCTATTTTTCAGGCATGTTTCATATTTTTTGATGGCACCTCTCCCACATAAGAGCCCCAGTGCGGATTGCGGTAATGGGCAGAGGAATGAGCAGGCATCCTTTATGTACTCTAATATCATGACTGTTATACGTTGGAGGTCATTATCCCCTGGTCCCACCCTGACCTTTCCCCCTACTAGGCTCAGAACGAACTCAAAAGCAGACCCGGACGTGGCAGAGAAGTCGAGATCATTTAATTGGTGCAAAGGTAGGTACACAAGTTGGCAAACACAGCAGGCAAAGGTATCCAAAACGGCAGGCTAAAAACTTCTCACTGAGTTCTATAAAGAGTTATGGACAACGCTATCACCCACATTTTACAGAATGGTTATTCAGATTTGGGAAAGTCAAACATTATTGGCAAACATGAACTCCGTCAACATCAGCTTACTACTCAAACCAGGCAAGGACCCCACACTACCATCCAGAAGCCGTCTAATATGACTTATAAACACATATCTTAAAATGATCTGCAAGGCCTTTGCCAAACAACTGGAAAAAAATGCTCCCTGCATAATACATCCTGATCAAACAGGATTTATTACAGGAAGACATTCATCCAACAATACACGCGGGCTACTTACATTGATAGACTATTCTTCAATGAATTACCTGGAAACCACAAAGAAAAAGCCTTTGATCGAGTAAATTGGAAATTTCTCTTTGCAGCACTAGTAAAATTAGGATTCAGGAATTCATCCATAACTTGGATCAAAAGATTATATAGTTTGCCTTGTGCTTCTGTTAAAAAAAAATGATCAAACTTCGCCAAACTTAGTCTTCAGAAGAGGACCAGGCAGGGTTGCCCACTCTGCTACCTACTTTTTGCCATCTTTATTGAGCCACTAGCAGCTGACATCTGACGCACATCTGTAAATTTCTACGGAAAAATAAACAACCCAGAATCGGTCTAAAAACTCTTTAAAAGACAAAAGATCGTGGTGGTTTAGAATTACCAAATTACTACTTTTTTTTTGGCAGGCAGACTGCTATATGTCTGGAAATGGATCAAACCTAGCCCACTAGACAACTTTCGGTTGGATATTGAGGAAACTCCTTAAATTAAAATTTCCAACTTGCCACTGATTAGTTTCAATATCAAACATCACAGCTGCTTTTAAACAATAGTCCACCATACGTTCCTCCCTGAAAGTCTGGTGGGAGTTTCTCAAATTAATTGGGTCATCAACAAATCCCAATGCAGACTCACACCAATCTAGAAAAATCCTGACATCCAGCAAATTAAAATAATGCTCAATTTCCCATTGTGGAATGATAACATATCACCAGAGACAGAAACCTTATCCAGGGAATTGATGGCACATTATGGAATCAGTAATATGAACTTTCTTGAGTATCAACAACTTAAATCCATAATCCAAACAAGATTCAACTCTACTCAACTGGATTTACAGCTTCCTCTCGGTGATAAGTGACTTCCTAAACCTGTCAACCCCAAAACTGTTATCTTTAATATACTGCTTACTATCTTCAAGTGATAAGTTAACCCCCCCCCCAACCTCCAAATGGGAGACAGACATCTCTGCTAGTCCAAATCAACTCTCCTGAACTCAGATATGTCTAAATACTTTAAAAATGACTAAAAACCCCAACTTACAACTCATACATTGGGAAATTCTTCATAGAACACATTACACAGGAGAAAGGATGTTCAGAATAGGTCTCATGTATTCAGACAACTGCTCTGACCCCGCAATGTTAATCACACCTGAGTTCACCACACATCTCATATCCACTTCACCATAGTCAGTGATTATACAATATAACAACTTCCAATACAATACAAGTTCATATACATGAGGGGGCGGAAGTAGGGGTGAGGGGGGGATCTCTGCACTCCTGTCTCCTGCCCCCCACCTGGAGGCAGTGTTATGGCATGCCTCCAGGCCCAAGGGGCAGCGGCTTGGGGAGGTTGCGAATTTAACCCCTGGTGTGCTGCTAACCCAGTTGGTGCTGGCCAGTCTTTCTTAGACTGGGGGGATACATTGAAGTTGTGCATCAGGTGCGCCGGGACACCGCCTTACTGGGAGTGCCGCATTGTGTTTCTACGCAATCCTTGGCAATCATTGTTTGTGGTCAGTATGTGTTTGCTCGTATGTGTAGTACGTGTCTGGCCTGTGGATGAGGGACCTGGGGACGTACTCTGCTCACCCCACCCCCATTGTCCAGATCTGGACAATGGGGGTATAGGGCAGTTTCCTCTCCTGCCTGTGCTTCATCGGGCACCCCCTGCCGTCCTCCCTTGGGACTCCGGGTTGTTCTGGCGGCTTGGTTCCTTCCTGGCTGGGGTTGGTGTGGCGCTGTTGGGGTGTTCAACCTCGCTTTCAACTATATTCCTTGAAAGGCTTACATATATGTACACACTAAATAGCTTGTTGTCATTTTGTACAGTGGCTACAGTTTTTATTTTTTGTTTGTTTGTTTGTTTGTCTTTTGTTGTTATTGTTGTTTTTTCAGGATATTTGTCTGTCTTTCATTTCTCTCCCTCCCTCCTACCCCAAACCCCCTGTCCCACGGTCCAGTTCAGTTACCCCATGTAACAATAAATAAATTCAATTTAAAGTCTACACCAACAGAAGTTTCTGAACTTAATTTTCTCTCAACTCTTTTGTCAAAGCCAAATCTGTTTGGCACAACAAGGCATCCATGTCCCCATTCTGGCATGCCAAGAAGCTGGGCAGGACAGGTTTGAAAAAAAAAAAGGAAACAAGACGATCTGACTAACGGCAAACAAGACAGAGGTGTGCAACTGACAAAGATGGGAAACATTTGACAGGAAGACAGGAGACAAACACTGATTGCAAAATAAAACAGGAAGTGACAAACACTACACAGACTTACTAGACAAGGCAGAACTGAACCCTGACAAGATGGTAATTGCCCTGTATTTATGTAGCGCTTTTCTAGTCAATGTTGACCACTCTAAGCGCTTTTACACTACAGGTTTTTGCATTCACCCATTCATACACTGGTGGCAGTGACTACCTTGCAGGGTGCCACCTTCTCATCAGGAGCGTTAACCATTAATGGCGCAGTATCAGGAGCAATTTGGGGTTCAATGTCTTGCTCAAGGACACTTTGACATGTTAACCAAAGGTTCTGGGATCGAACCAGGAACTTTCCGACACTGGACAACCGCTCTACCATCTGAGTCACAGTAAGAGTCTGCACAGTGGAGTTTGTTGCTTTTACTTTTAGCATATAAGACAAAATTGGGGAACAGTAAACATATGCACCAGTATTAATTTGTTTTGCACTGACCTGGCAGATACTGTGTTCACAACCTTATAGGTTCTGTCATTGCGACGTTTAAAGTTTATGCATGTACACATTGCACAACAATAAATCAAACAAAAAAATTAAACTACAGTAACACAACTAATATTTACAAGTGGTTCCTCCAAATTCAACACAAAAGCAAATGATTATTGCAGTTTCAATTATTCAATCCCTTCTTGACAAACATCTTTTGTACTCAGAGCACCTTTTGCTATGGTCTAAACAAAACTTCTGTTGCTTATTATTTTTTTGAACATATATGAGCTGACTTTTCTTGTGCTTTTGGGTAAGTAGTGGTGTTCAGTCATAGGGACGTTCAACGTTTAGTATGGAACTTACTGTGCAAACTGAAACCTCTGTGCCCGCTACCTCCAAGTCTTGCTGCAGGTCTTATGCTGTCATTTGAAGGTTTTTGTCCACTCGCTCCATAGGAATCTGGTGGCAGCTGTTGATAGCTTCCTCTTTCTGCTATATCCAGGTAGTGCAGTCAGTGTTTCTTTAACTGTGCACTAACTGTAGGTATCTCTAGAAACATTCAGTGTCTTTGCTATCTTTTCGTATCCGAAGGCAATGATCTCTTAACTCTTAAATTTTGGAAAATTCTCTTGACGTAGCCATATTCTTAACATGTAGCAGCAAACGTCACCATCAGAAACCCCTCGCCAGTCGAAGTATTCTATGTGTTCTATGTAAAAGCACATTTGATGCAACCAGTGAAGCCCTCATAAGTTGCATTTGCTGTACTTGACAACCCCTGATTAGCAAATGGTTGCTCTTATGTGGGATTTAGGGGGTGAATAGAGGCATTTTGTTTCAAATTTGGATAATCACTTGGGGATTAAATCATTTTGATTGCAACACTTACTTGAGTTACAGAATACAGGATATCCGCTTTGATACAATAACAGTTTATGATCAGAGTTCTTCGGTCAGTGCCCCAGGTTTATCATTGTATTGATTAGTAAATTAAGTAATTAGAGGTTCTAAGATCCTTGTAGATGCGACATTGTAGCCATGATGAAGTCCAAAGCCCATTTGGAGTGTACAGTACAGTAGGTCACACTGAGTACAGAGAGAAATGTCTCTATGATTTCTTGCTTTTTCATTATTTATCCCACCCACTCAAGCCTCTAATTATGGCATTGCATTTTCTGTCCTTTTCTTCAGTACATTTGCTGAACAGTTTGTGTCTAATCTCCTTGATGTTAATGTCCATCTTCAAGAAACACACATTTGCACATGGACACTTTTACATGCACACACATACAGATTTACAGTGGTGGGCTATTTTAACAGGTTTGTAATGGAAGGTAATAATTGGACAGCATTTATCTTATACATTATTTTAGTTTTGTTTTTATAATCTTTTTATGCCTTAGTGTTGGCAACAGCTCTAGCTGCCGTTATCAGCTTGTATGTCCTTACATACATAAAAACATTCCATTTTTGTAACCACAATATTTCAGCAATACCATCGACAAGACTTCAGTAACACCATGAACTGTTGATGACAGTCTGGATAGGCATGGGTGGAAATGACTACTTTATTGGTATGTACAGGATGTAGAGGCACACGACTGCGAAGTGGTAATTGTAGTTATGAAATTAGTAATATGATATAACTGAGGGCCGGGGTGGTCTGGTGGCCTCCTGGAGCTGGGAGGCTGTGCTTTTGGTCGCGGGGCGGCTGTGGACTCCATCCTCAGAGATATTTCAAATATATTAAAACTGGTCCAAATCCACACTTCCCTTGTGGGGCCTCCATTCAAATCATGACAGCTGGTTAAACAATGTAGTCTGGTGACTAGTTCACACAGGATTGTTTTATACTCTTCTTGCCACAGATCATTGGAGAAAGGAGAAATTAGATGGAAAAGCTACCTGCCTGTACGTATATGCAGCCACTGTGTTCACATCTAAATGCGCATTGCTGAAAGAAAAGCTCAAAGGTGGTTGAAAGCTTGAGCCAGTGTCATTAACCACATTAAACAGCATGAATACTACAGTACTCCACCAGTTACTCCACCACAGAAACACAGTTGTGACAGTTGTTTTGTTTTTGTTGTTTTTTTGTCCATGCTGTCCTTTAATTCCTTATGTAACTCTACGTCTTTGATCACATTTAGGTTTGTGCACCTAAATAGTACCTACCAATATTTTTTTACCTGCCCCAATTTACCTGCTGTTTGATTACTCACCTTCGACTCAGTTCATCAATAACACAAACCTCCACTTGTTTCTGTTTTGCTAGATATTATACCCTTCAAAAACATATGTGGTTCTGTAGACCATGCGATATATGGTTAATTAATCATCTATTTCAGCTGCTTAGCTGTCAGCTTGGATAGCATTTGCTTCAACTTTCTGTTTCAACACCCCGAATGCCATAAATAATGTACAATGAGTATTTGACATAATATTATCACTACTATCACTTTTTTAGTGTGTCCCCAAAGGATAAATGTATTTCCAGTGTTGGACTTCATCATAATTTTGAGGCAAAACCTGTCCATTTTATATCGAGTTTTCAAAACAGTGCACTATATAATGACCATTTTAAACTTTTGCTTTTACTTTTAAGTTTGGATCTCACCATTTTAGATATACCATTTTTTAGGGCTGTCCAATGACAGAATTTCCTTTGAGATATGCAATATGATTTTAACCTACCCATTTTATTTAGGCTTTTTTTTGGTAAAGATAATCCTATAGTGATGACATTTAAACAGTGTTTCTCTGTCTTATACTTGTTTTTAAAAAAGACAGATGACAGTTTAAAACTACTTTTCCATTAATTAAATGCAAAACGCAGGCAGTAATGGTGTGCAACAAGAACAGGCAAAATCCACACTGTTTTTCTGTTAAGAAAAATATTGATTCAGCTTTAAGATACTGATTGTAATTAGAAAAAAATAAAGAAAAACTAATAAAAAGTAAAAATGGCTAGGGTTAAATCTTAAAGTGCAAAATAATGACATATCCTAATATAGAGGAAAGAGAAGTCCCTTTTTTTTTTTTTTTTTTTCCAAAGGAACTATAAAACTAAGGAATTGCAAGGCACTGAATATGATAAAACATGCTGTACCCAAAAGCATAATGTTTCTAATATTAATATCCTGGCTTATGATCTTGTTTAGTGCAAGGAAAACCAACATATTGACCTTGTGAGGTTTCAGAGAGGAGCGCAGAGGAGTGATGCTCCCTGCGGCACTACAAATTCTCTGATGGTGCACTTATTGCACAAATGCACATACACTGTATTTGTGGGCGACTTTGAAGAGTAGACCAGATCTGCCCTGGTTGTCGCACCACCAGCCGAGTGGGTCTGCGTTAGAAGCTATCCTCTAGGTAGCGGGTGAAATCAGTATTGGCTAGAACCCTTTTGGCTATGGTTGTCGCTGCAGGTATGATGTGCTGTGTCCTGAGGGAATAGGCAGGGGGTGGCGGGGTAAAGTGATTTCCTGGCTGTGGCCTATATGAAACTCAGGTCTGTATAATCTGACCATCAGAAGGAGTCAGCTTCTACTCCAGTGATTGTGTGTGCGGTGAGCAGGAAATAGTCTTTTATGTTGCTGGCCAATAAAGCCTGCAGAAAGGAAGACAGGAAACATGCATTGGGCTATGTCATGTCAGGCCACCTCCTCTTGGTGTGTTCAGCAGTTTTACATAGGATATGGACAAAGACCAGCAGACACAGCAATGCTCTCCATTCCTAACCATTCTGAATCCAGATAGAGGCTAATTATGAGGTGATGACCGAAGAAATATCAACTGAAATACACCTTACTTTTGATTTTGTAGCATGCAATTACAAGTTTCAAGACACAGTTTGACTTGAAACAGCTCAGGGCTGTGGTAGCCGCCAAGAGCTTAAACATTAAAGACATTTTAAGAGCATTTAAGAAAAAAAAGAGGAAGAGAATGGACTCTATGTTTTGTCATTCATCATCACTCTTGTTTTGTACCAGCAGATTTTAGGGAAGATCAGAAAAAGGCTGAGGTGTGTTCCAGGTGGGCTGAACATCTGGGTTGCTGTAGCTCGGAGAGAGAGGCTTACAGACAGAAGTTGTGTTTCACATGCCTGCACGTGTGATGCACAAGGACACAATTAGATTAGCATTTACAAGTACACTACTCTTCGTACAAAAGACACAGACACAACCCCCAAGAGAAACAGTGCCTTTAGGCGTCTGTGCAGGCAGGCAGCCCCAGGGCCTCTGTTGGCTTCTAAAGCCGAGCTTTCTGCACATCACTGTAGGTAGTAGGGATTCACTGAGTAAGAAATTATTAAATCACATGCACCTTTGATTAGACAGTTGTCCAAAAAATCTGCAGCATGAGAAGTTCTTCCTCCTTGGCACCTTCTGCTTTCTGATAAACAATGCTCCTTAACTTCATATTATTCTAATCTGCTGCTTTGAAGCTAATTGCTTTCATATAGTTTCTTTGCACGCAGTGTTTAATTGTTTAACAATGTATCCTAAAGGATCTCAAGATAATCTTATTATCTCCAGCAAGTGTACTAAGTAGTCCTTAATACTTTTACCACCAACCAATGAGACTTGTTCAAGTCTCTGTATTGTATCTGAACACACAGCAAACAGTGATATTGCAAAGGTTTTTTATGCAAATCTTTCAGTTTTTTCAGATATTGAGCTTTTGAGTGCTTGCCTCTCTCTTATCCAGGGGGTACATGGCAGAGCGTAGACATGTGTGTGGGAAGTGAGCAAGCAGGCGGGCCGTCACTTACCATTACAGCACTACAGGCTCCCCGTGGGTGACACTAGGAGAGTGGAAAATAAGACGACAAGAGAGCAAGAAGAGTAAGGAGCAGAAAAAAGGAGTGGAGCAAAAGATATACAGCAGCCCACATATCAAAATACATGCCCAGCCTCTAGCAACCCCAAGTCTAGGAAACCTGCTGTTTGTTTGTTTTTTTTTTTTTATTAGAATGACTACAGACTGAAGATAAGACTTTCTGACAAGATTCTAGCATTGGTCTCTAAAAAAAGAAAATAGAAACTGAAGGGATACAAAAGAATAATCAAGTGTGAATTAAGTGTCAGAGTCTGAGTAAAGGAAAAAAAAAATTAAGTTTATTTTCTAGACTGTACAGTGTATTCTTTATATATATAGATTGTTTTTAACCTTAACTTTTAACAATGTGTATCCAAAAATATGTTTGTACTTTGTTGAAACAAAAGTGGTGGTAATAATTGCAAGTTCTCCATACCTGCAGATAAAATCTGTAGATTGTAATCTTTTAGCTTCCAATCCCCATGTGACTGCATTTGGCTTTTATTTATTTGAACTCATGACATATTTATCAAATCAAATCAAGTCAAATTTTATTTGTATAGACCAAAATCAAAAATTACAATTTGTCTCAGTGGGCTCGAAACTGTATGGACGTGACCTTGTCTGCCCTTATTCCCTTGAAAAAGGTGAGGAAAAACTTTTTAAAAATACCTGAAAGGGGAAAAATAACAAACCTCAGGAAGAATCAGAGAAGAGGGATCTTTCTCCCTAGGACGAACAGAGGTAAAAAAGATGTCACAAGTACAGAATGTACACAACACAACAATGTAATAATGAGAAAGTCTTGACAGTGTTGCTAATGCATGTTAAAATCTATGAAGTCTGTGAGTTCAAGAACATGCAAAATATATAAATCTAGAGGTATGTGTATATGTCTATTGATCTAGAAGAAGGTGTGGTCTGATGATTCAGAAGTAATTGTAGTCCATGGATCCAGATGGTGCTAGGCCATCCAGACTAGAATCCAAGTCACATGGCCTGCTGTCCTCTGTGGAAAAACGGTGCTAGCTGATCCCTATCTACAATCCTGTTTCACATGATCACTTCTCCACCAGCCATGAGAACCTGTGGGTCAAGGGAGTACAGGGACTCCAGGGAAGGTGTAAAGTTAGTAACAAGCATTACTGGGATAGGAATAAGTTGGGAAAGAGAGGGAGATAGAGGAGACTGCAATAATTACAAACTTTATCAAAAAAGGAGGGTTTTAAACCTACTCTTAAAGATAGAGAGGGTGTTTGCCCCTCATAGCTGAACTGGGAGCTGATTCTAAAGAAGAGGGGCCTGCAAGCTGATGGCTGTGCCTCCAACACTCATTTTGGAAATCCTAGGAACTAGAAATAGCTTGCATTTTGGGTAGGTACTGATTTAGTTGGGTAATAAGGCACTATAAGCTCTTTAAAGTATGAAAGTACAAGACCCTTTAGTTTTTCGTAGGTGAGGAGAAGGATTTTAAACCCTATTCTGTATTTCACAGGAAGCCAGTGTAGAGAAGCTACAACAGGAGAAATATGATCTGTTGTTATTTCGTACTTTTTTGTCTTCTTGTCAATAAAATTTAATTGGATCATACAGAATGACAGCAATACAATGTGGAAAGATATAGTGCCTGATCGACTAACCAACTAACTTTTGGTTTGTTGGTTGTAGCAAGGATTTTAGGAAGTACAGTACTGTATGACTTACAACCAAGTATTGTATATTTACACAGCAATGTGTTCACTGGTTAAATGTGCAATTTGTAAGGTATGGCCATAATTTTAGTTTACAATTTAAAGGTATATGGAATAAATTCAATGTACTAAATCTCAAAATGACCATGAAATGTCATCAGTAATTAAAGAAACATGCTAAATTGATATATTGTCTTCTCTGATCACAATGCTACAGCCAGGACAACCTACATTTAAAATGGCTGTTCTGTAACGGAAAGTCTTTTGGTTTTTTGCATTATATTTTGTTTCATTTTCTGCCGCTTATCCGGGTCCAGGTTGCAGGGGCAACAGTTTGAGCAGGGAGATCCAGACGTTCCTCTCCTAGGCCACTTCCACCAACTCCTCGGAGGGGACACCAAGACGTTCCCAAGCCAGCTGAGAGATAAAATCTGCCCAGCGTGTCCTTGGTCTGCCCCGGGGTTTTCTCCCGGATGGGCATGCCCGAAACACCTCCCCAGGGAGACGTCCAGGAGGCATCCTGACCAGATGCCTGAACCACCTAAACTGGCTCCTCTCAATGCGGAGGAGCAGCGGCTCTACTCAGAGCCTCTCCCGGATGTCCGAGCTCCTCATCCTATCTCTAAGGCTGAGCCCAACCACCCTGCGAAGGAAACTCATTTCAGCTGCTTGTATTCGCAATCTCATTCTTTCGGCCACTACCCAGAGCTCATGACCATAGGTGAGAGTTGGGACGTAGATTGACCTGTAAATTGAAAGCTTTGCCTTCTGGCTCAGCTCTCTCTTCACCACAACAGATCGCTTCAGCGTCCGCATCACTGCCAACGCTGCTCCAATCCGTCTGTCAATCTCCCGCTCCATTTTCCCCTCACTCATGAACAAGACCCCGAGATACTTGAACTCCTCCACTTGGGGAAGCGACTCTCCCCCGACCCAGAGTGGGCAATCCACCCTTTTCCGGCTAAGAACCATGGCCTCAGATTTAGAGGCGCTGATTCTCATCCCCGCCGCTTGACACTCAGCTGCAAACCATCCCAGTGAGAGCTGGAGGTCACTGTTCGATGAGGCCAACAGGACCACGTCATCTGCAAATAGCAGAGACGAAATCCGGAGGCCACCGACTTGGTGGAGACCAACCCTGACTGGAAAACGGGTCTGACTTATTGCCGGCAATGCGAACCAAGCTCTGGCTCCCACAATACAGAGATCAAATGGCCCGGAACAAAAGGCCATCTACCCCATACTCCCGGAGCACCCCCCACAGGACACTTTGAGGGACATGGTCGTAAGTCTTCTCCAGATCCACAAAACACATGTGGACTGGTTGGGCAAACTCCCATGCCCCCTCAAGTATCCTCACGAGGGTATACAGCTGGTCCAGTGTTCCACGGCCAGGACGAAAACCACATTGCACCTCTTGAATCTGAGGTTCAACTAGCAGCCGGACTCTCCTCTCCCGCGACCTGCAGTAGACTTTCCCAGGGAGGCTGAGGAGTGTGATCCGCCGGTAGTTGGAACACACCCTCTGGTCCCCTTTCTTGAAAAGGGGAACCACCACACCTGTCTGCCACTCCAAAGGCACATTCCCCGAAGTCCACGAAATGTTGCAGAGGCGTGTCAACCATGACAGCCATACAACATCCAGAACCTTGAGGAGTTCAGGACGAATCTCATCTACCCCCGGGGCGCTACCACTGCGGAGTTGTTTGACAGCCCCAGCAACCTCGACCCCAGTGATGAGAGAGCCCAGCCCCAAGTCTTCCGGCTCTGCCACCTCCTCGGAATGCGTGTTGGTGGGATTGAGGAGATCTTTGAAGTATTCCTTCCACCACCCAACTATAGACTCAGTTGAGGTTAGCAACTCCCCTCCCACATTAAAGACCGTGTGGACAGGGTTCTGCTTTGCCCTTCTGAGCTGCCGATTGCCAGAATTTCTTTGGCGACAACTGGAAGTCTTGTTCCATGGCCTCACCAAACTTCCTCCACACCCGGGTTTTTGTCTCAGTGACCACCCAAGCCAGATCGCTTGGCCTGCCGGTAGCTGTCTGCTGCCTCGGGAGTCTCACAAGCCAGCCATGCCTTGTAAGTCTCCTTTTTCCGCTTGACGGCCCCTTTCACCTCTGATGTCCACCAGCGGGTCCTGGGGTTACCGCCTCGACTAGCATCAGTGACCTTGCTACCACAGCTTCGAGCAGCCGTCTGGACAATGGCAGCGTGGAACATGGCCCATTCAGATTCCATGCTCCCCACTACCTCCGGGATGTGGTGGAAACTCTGGTGGAGGTGGAAGTTGATCACCATTTTGACAGGATCCTCAGCCAGATGTTCCCAGCAGAACCATCAATATACGTTTGGGCCTGCCTGGTCTGTCTGGCAACCCTACCCCCACCACCTGATTCAACTCACCACCAGGTTGTGATCAGTTGACAGCTATGCTCTTCTCTTCACCCGAGTGTCCAGCATATATGGTCACAGATCAGATGATATACCTACAAAGTCGATCATTGACTGTCGACCTAGGTTGTCCTGGTTCCAAGTGCACTTATGGACACTCTTATGGCTGAACATGGTGTTAGTTATGGACAAACTGTGACTAGCACAGAAATCCAATAACTGAACACCACTCGGGTTCAGATCGGGCAGGCCGTTCCTCCCAATCACACCCATCCAGGTCTCGCTGTCATTGCCCACATTAGGGTTGAAGTCTCCCGGAGTCCCCAGTGGGGGCACTCTCCAGCTCCTTTTCCAAGGACTCCAAAAAGGGTGAGTACTCTGAACTGCTATTTGGTGCATAGGTGCAAACCACAGTCAGGACCCATTCCCCAACCCGAAGGCGCAGGGAAGCAACCCTTTTGTCCACCGGGGTAAACTCCAACACATCGGCTGAGAACTGGGGAGCTATTAATAAGCCCACATCTGCTCTCCGTGTCAGGGTCCGCTAGTGTAAAGTGTCTGTTAGGGTCAGTCAGTGTTTCCCCTCTTGTTTTGAAATCCCTATGTGTTTATTCCCCACTTCCTCTCTAGTCTTGTCCCCCAGGTGTGTCTGATTATTCCCTCTCCTTAATTTGTCCCACCTGTGTTCAGTTGTCCACCTTGCCCTCGTGTATTTAACCCCCTTGTTCCCTTCTTCCTGTGCCAAATTGTCTTGTCTACCTAGTGAGCATTCCAGCGCTTATTCCTTGTAAGTTTCTTTGTGTTCGATCTGTATTCCATGTTTTGATTACTGAGTTTGCCTTATCCTTATCTGTACCTTCGCTTAATTTGAATTCCTGGTTTTTATCTTCATTATTAAAACGACTACCCATTTAGAAAGCCCCCTGTGTGTCTCTGCATTATTGGATCCCCCAGACCTGGTAACTGATAGTACAATCTGGCCAGAAATGGATCCAGCAGAGTCAGGGCCAGTTTTCTCAGTCCTGAAGGCTCAAGGCGCACGTCTCCACTGGCTAGAGGAGCAACTGGCGTTTGCTCGCCAGGAAATGTTAGAAGCAGTAATACGCAGTGAATCGACGTGCGCGATTTTTTGACAGAAAAATTAAATCTAGTCATTGATCAACTGCAGCAACTGTCTGCTTCTCCAATAGCTCCTAAGGGTTCAGAAGCTGCGGCTGAGCCTCCTGCTTCTACCGTGCACTATCTCCACCTTTCTAGGCCTGAACGTTTTTCTGGAGATTCTGGGTCTTGTTGCCCCTTTATTTCCCAGTGCGAACTACATTTCGAGTTCAATACAGCCTCTTTTTCTTCAGACCAAGCCAAGATTGCGTTTATCATTTCTCATTTGACTGGTGGAGCCAGATCTTGGGCTACGGCCGAGTGGATCAGCCGTGTGTAATTCCTTGCCAGAATTTATTAAAATTTTCACGCAAATATTCCAGTCAACATCTCTGGGCAGAGAAGCAGCCAAAGCGTTGGTATCTTTGAGGCAAGGCAAACGCTCAGTAATCGATTACGCCGTTGAATTCCGCACCATAGCAGCTGACAGCGGTTGGAATCCACCTTCGCTAAAAGACGCATTCCTGAACGGCTTTTCGGGTACTCTCAAGGACCATATGGCTCCAATCGATCTGCCAGCGGATCTTGAGGCAGTGATTAATTTGGCATCTAAGATAGATAAGAGACTCCGTGAACGTCAGAAGCCTCGGCTTCCGC
>KV751347.1:1627775-1646043 GCA_001698575.1 Mola mola
GGCCATCGTTAGCAGTGTAATGAGTCTAGAATGTAGTAAACTTTCTTAAATCACTGATGAATATTGCTGGAGATGCACTATAATAAATCTTGTATAATCTGTACTTTACTTTACTTGTCCCCATTTGTACATCTCTGAGTTTTAACTGAATAACCCTGTTCTAGTGGAACCATCCCAACAGTAATGGTCGTTTCCTTTTTGTCAAATAATGAATGAGTTGATCTGCATGAAAGTTTTATCAATATCCAATATCAATATCCATCCCCGCTTGGAGGGCTTTAATGAGAGTTTATTGGGCCCTTTTTTTTTTTTAGCCCAGCCAGTTTAATTTATTTATGCTTAAAAGCCTCAGTGGTACTTTTGACCCCAGTAAGGCTCGTCGTGAAGCGGGCCCTGTCTTTTTTTTTTCCCCTCAAAAGCTTGCTTACTTTATATACACATTGAAATTCTAGCTTTGTGCGCCAAAGCTTGCCGAAGGGATTACCATTAAATCCCTGCAAACTCCAGATGTTATTCAGGCAGCACGCAGCGAGGAAACATCACCCATCCCCTGTAAACATCTGTCAAACAAAAGCCTCTGCCACAGAGAAAACAACAGAAGCTTGGAGCAAGTAAAGTAGCTTGACTAGTTAGATTTTCGCTCTGTTAGCCTCATTTGTTCATGACAGCTAAGTGTTTTGTGGGTGCGTCTTGTGTCTCCACTTAGATTAATCCTCAAAGTGGACAAACATACAGTAAAACTGAAATATTTGGCTGTGGAAACAACAATTTTGCCATTCCTCTCAGCTCTCTTTAAATCCTGAGCTCTTCTTGGTTGACATTCTTGGACATTTTGGACAATTTCCAATTAGTTCCAATGGTTAAATTGAGTTACTTTATTTCCGTTTCTTTGATATATAACATCATTAAATTTAAATGACTGTAGTTGTATAAAGTATAGTGGCCGGCTCTGCTGCATCCCTCGGTCTTTCTGAAAGGCAGAACCATGCCAGTGCCGGTGAGTTCCGAGGCCACAGGAGCAGTTTGCCTTTCTTCTTTCTCTGTATGTGTGATGTAAGTGACAGTTGCTGCTGGGTTCGGGCCCCAGGCAGGGTCTCATATCCCCCTGCCATGTTTGTGTTCATTTGTTGGATGTAAACACAGTGAGTGGGCTGTAACAAGGCAGTGCCTTCCTCTGCGTCTCTGGTCTTCAGTCTCCTCTGTGGTAGGCTGAATGGAGAGATGGAGTGGCTGACTGGTGTCTGGATCACTGAACAATTGCAGGCCTGAGAGAGAGTGGTAGAGAGAGAGAGCCCTCAGTGTAGCCACAAGGGACGGACCTGACAGATGGATGGAGCAAATGACTGGATGTCTATCCAGCTGGAAAGACAACTTTCACCCACACACGCTGTATGCTTTTGCCTGTCGCCTTTATCTCCATCCGCTACACACAACCTAAAGGATAGAAAATGTGATATGTGTGTATCTATGACCCTAACATTAAGCATATATATTTTTCATTCCTGCATTCCTTCCTGAAGTTTAACAAATGGTTATTCAAGTATTCAAGCAGAAATTATGCTGCTTATAAAGTTACAGGTTTACAACAGTTCGTGAATACCTTTTCATGTAAGGGTTGATTCCCTAAGCTTTCCGTAATATTTCTCTTATTTTAACTCTTTAGGTAAGGATGTTATCAGCAACAGCATTAGAATGTTTTCAGTGTAATGGCTGCTCCTCACAGAAGGCTTTTGTGATAGCTGCTACCAAGTAAACCAGGCATGATACAACCTTGTCATCTGTTTGCCAGGGAGCAAAAAGGGGTTTTCCCCAAATTTCCAAACTATCCCTTATTTGAAAACTTGTTCTCAGCTTAGGAGAGATGCATTCGTAATCATGTCTCTGATTAAAGATGTGTTTAGACCCACACAGTGAATGCCTCATTTTCTTCTCAGTGGAGTTTGACTGGGGCTCATTAGCCCCAGTCAAATTTCCCACTGGAATGTTGGGTCCTGCCTGCCGTCTGCTGCCCGCTCCTGAGCAGCTCTGGTTTCAGCCTTCTGGATGACTGGGCACGAAGATGGTTCCCATACCTGAGCTACCTGAGCCAAATGGACAGACCCTGGTACCCTGGCTAAAAGAGCCTTCTGTTGTACTATGAACACTTTACCATGCCGCGTATATGGGTGTCACACTTACACAGAGGAAACCTGCCAATATGAGTTTGACCTACGGGAATGTTGGATTTATGGATGAATAGATCATATAATGGTAGACTGTTGCATGGCTAAGCCCAGCAATTTCTTTTTGTCTGAATATAGACTTGCGTAGCTGTTTGGCAAACAGGGTGCTCCATAGAAACAATCCTATGATTTTTCTGTTGCCTCCCTGTGAGTTAGAAATGGCATAAAATCTGTCTAACTAGGTCAGCTTTGCACAGCAGATCTACATACCCCCGCATTCAAATGCATGATGTCTCAATCATTATGTTTCCATATTGGGGAAAAGTCTGTTTATTATACACCATAGCGCTTTGTAAATGGCCAACAGTTTAGAAATGTGACCAGCCTTCTCTCCCTTCACCAAAATCCAATATAGTCCATACCAGGTCTGAAGTTGGCTTTTCCCCTAAAACTTGGGGAGAGTGTGAGGGAGAGGGGGCCAGAGGAGTGTGCATATCAAAGAGAAGCAGCCATCTGTCAGCTCAGGCAGCAAACAGCTGGTGGGGGAGATGCAAGATGTCTGAACAAAGACTGACAAGATGGAAGATGACAGGAAATGGATTTCAATTCCTTTCACCCCTCCTGTGAAAGCAGAGGTTGACCATTAGAGTTCTGTGATGTCTCACAGACCCCAGATGCTGGTTCTCCTCTCCTCACTCCTCTCATCTACTTTGCTCTAATCTTCTTGCCTCCCTGTCTGTTCTTTCTTCTCTTCTCTTTCTTCCATCTCTTCTCACTATACTGTTGTCTTTTCTTTCCATGCCTTGATATGGGATTATTCTGTCTGCTCCTTTGCTTCTTAATTTCTTCATTTGCATTTTTTTTGCCCTCAACTAAACAATCATTTTTCATATGTAGACCTTCAGTAATCTATCTCGATTGGAATTATCATGCAATAATTAATACATTATAGGCTCTAATTATACTGATTATGATAGCATTTATTCAGTGTAGGTTTTTAGGTTTTATTTAATTTTGTAGAACCTAAATATTACATTTTGTGAATTATTTAGCTTCATTAATTGACCTGCTGCAGCTTAATAGATACACATCTCTCCACTCTTTTGCTCAGATAAATGAAGCAGTGTGAGTCTAGTTCATTTTTAGGGAAAAAGCACAGGGCCTCGTGTTAATTAGTGTTGCAGCATAAACATTGTTATATAAAGCCTTCTCTCTCTACTTAGCACAGTCTATTCCCTTTGAGCCTTTTCCCCCCGTTCTGTTAATTTGAACAGAAAGTGCAGCCTCTTTGTAAATAGTGGTCGTCACTGCCATTTTCTGCAGGCTGTTTAAAAATAAAAACTGCAATGAAGGGGGAAGTTTGCAGAGTTTCTGTCTACTTTTTCAGTCTAGAGTGCGATGTGTCATGTGTCATTTTGGCCAGTGTATTGCTGTAATGACCCTAATTGTGCCCTAATGTGGCTGCTCCTGGACATGACAAGGGCAAAGTGATTACTGTCACTTGAAATCAGTATAAAAGAGAGGGGAGGAAATATCAATCTGCATGAGTAAAGGAGTATGTTTTCCCTCCCCTTGCTTTTTTTTTTTTTCTTTGACAGACAAGGGAAGCCTGGTGGCAGTGAAAGGTCAACTTGTGGTTACACACAAGTGATGGAATGACGGAGTGAGAGAGAGTGGTATCAGACAGAGAGGAAGTGAAAGAGCTATTATCTACTAGATCGTGTCCCCTGGTGACTTAGATTGACAAGCAGTCATACTGGCCCACTGAAACTCTACGAAACAAAGAATAGACCAGGCAGGGCTTCCCGCAATCATCTGTTTATCTCTCTGTCCTTCTCTGGTGCTCTTCAGTATACTCAGTTAAAAGCAAACTTAAAATGAAAGCAGAGGATGTTGAAAATGGTGTCATAGTAAGTGCAAATGCCACTATGCACTGAGTACAACTTTAGGTTTCCCTGCCATGATAAAAGGGTCTGAGTTTTGCTTTTTGGAAGCGTAGAAGTGGGTGGAAAGTGTTCTAGCTCTGACTGTGGAATAATTTTCAACAACAAAATACAGTACATAAAAGTCACTTTAACGGTCTTTCAAAATTACTCTCATTTAGGGAATATCATGTAATCAGTACTGCCGCCTCCACAGCATACACCCTCATGTCAACATAAGAGCAAAAACTATTTGAGCATGGATCTTCATTTCTTGCACAATTAGTAGCTATCCATGATCTGATTAGGTTCTCAACATTTTTTGAAATTAGGATTGACAACCAGGTGGCGTTTTGGGCTTAAAAAACAAAAAAAATGTATGTGTTTACATATCAGGAATTTTTTTAGAGTTATGCTCTTAAGCAAACAGTCGTTTGAAAAAAGAGACTTACTTGGTGTGCCTGCATGAGAAATATATATTTAATTTCATTTATTTCAATCTTTTAGTCAAGCAGAATATAGAGTACAACCAATCTTTATCAAGGTCAACTGAATAAAATGCACAACATATACATATATATAATAATGTAATACATATATATTCAGTACCAAAAAAAACATATAGAATACTCACATGACAAGTCTGTACCCATATGTGATGATTTTAGTTTTAGTTTAGTCTAGTTGTCTTTTCAAATTTGTCGTTATTTTTAAATAAGTCAGTACATAGAGGCATTATAAATTAAGCCTATATTGTTCCAAATAAGGTTGGTGCTTAGGCCAATTTTTTAAGGTTAAATTTACATATATCCAAATCTAAAGGTACTGTCTTGCTATATGGTTTGAATGAAAGTAAAGCTATGGAAAACAGAATATTCTCTTTAGAACATTGGTGCATTCAGAGCGCTGGGGATGTTTCTCCAAGTTCTCTGCAATATATTAATTTTAGTGTTACGAATGGACTGAAGTAACACTGAAAAAACTTTCCCCATTCGCACATAAAAAACGAACACCTGACAGTGGAGGTCAGTGAAAGTGCAACAGTTTTTGTTAGCACTGCTTAGGGGAGACGCCTCTCTCGATTTTCTTCTCAGTGTACCGTCACCTTTACAGTTTTCCTTTCTTTTCACTTTAGTTGAACACGATGAGGGGAAGGTCTATATGCACATAGTTCAGGTCTCTGACTTTCTAGTGATACTCCATTTTCATAGAAAGTCCCGTTTGTGGCTTGTGAGATGAATGTGTTTGTGTCTGCATGTTTGGAGTTGATATTTTATGCACCATCTCCAGGCTATGAAGCCCTCATTTTACAGCCCTCCAGAGACCAGTTAACCCCTCACTTCCTCCCAAGAGGGACCACAGCAGTTGTGTTTGTGAATTTTTTACTGTATCTTCTGTGTAGCAGACTTTCTGTACAGCAATCAGGCACTCTGATAGCTGCCATTCATTATTCAGCTCCACTCCAGCTGCACCACACTCTCAAGCAGCACAGAAATAAAACAAGGTTAAAAATTGGCATGAAATGTGTCTCAGTGGATCAAATGGTGGCGGTGGGTCGGTGAAGGTTGAGGATAAGGGGGAGGTGTAGGCCTTTATCTGCGCACCATCTTTTTTTAATTGCCCTGGTACTTAGACTGCGAGTTTCTCCGTGATCATTAATACATGCCTGAAATAACGTGTTTACATGTTCTTCTTGCATTATGCATGGTCAGACGAGACGGCTACAGTGTTGTGGAGGACCCTCTTCCCCACATTTCCCATGTTTTCTTTGTGTGTGTGTGTGTGTGTGTGTGTGTGTGTGTGTGTGTGAGCTGATTTACATTCAGCCAAGCCGTGAAATCAACTCGCTTATCAGGCCACACTACGGGAAAGCAATGGAGTATCAGACAACAAGCAATAATTCCTGCGCTGTCAGAGGTTGCGCAAAGGTTGCGCAAAGGTTTTCATTGTCAGACAGAAGATATCAGGCCTAAGTGTCACCAAGGGGCTGAAGGATATCTAATAATGATGCTCAGGTCATATGAACTCTACAGTTTCTGTTTGCTTTTGCTGTGAAGAGGTAGAGTCACTAGTCCTGATCCTATACTGCTAAAAGGCATCTTTGGCAGTATCAACTCAAGGCAACTCAAGGCTCAACTCAGGCTGTGCCTGATGGATCACTGATTCAGTCACACCCACAGTTTTTACATTTTGACAGCCTGCAGCTCATAAACTTTGCATCAAAGCTGCCCTCTCATTTAGCTCATGTATTTCCTCGTTATTTCACTGGAGCCTTGATTATAAGTCCATATTCAACAGGTAATTGTGAGATTGATCATATACCGGCTCGACCACTCTCGTTTGACTTAAGTGAGCTCCGTGTGTTTCATTATTTTTTGTTCCGATTGCTGTACGTTGTATTTGTGTATGGATTAAGCTCTGATGTGGTTGGTCTTTGTGTTTCCGCTGCTTTGCATCAGAGCAGACACTGCTGGGTAATTACAATTGATTTACAGGTTACAGTTTAATTAATCATGCTGTTAAATTTCTGGTACATATTGCAGACTCACACCATGGTCTCTTTGTGCACAATTTAGTGTTTAGTGTACAAAGCTTTACTTAATTGCAAACTTTATCTTTACAACGTGTTAATAACACAACTTCACCCATTCAATTAAATACTTTACCAGTACTAAAAAATATGGTTCTTGGTTTAATTTTTTAATATTACTCTCTCAGCACATCTTAATTATTCCTCTTTTTTCAGACATCTATTTCCGATTCTCACTGAGTCTGATATATATTACAAAAACAGCATTTTTTCCACAAATACAACCTGTGTCATCACTGAGATCTTCGTTCAGCCATTGTATCGTGCAGACTTGAGATCTGTCATATCCTCGTTTTTGTTATTCCTAGTAGTAGTAAATATTCAGCTTGTTCTGAAAGCTATAGTGAGAATCTTGAGAAACTAGGAAATTGGGCTTCTCTTCTCTGCTTACCAGTTCAACCGAGAGCTGATTTTAAGATTCTTCTTTAAAGGCCCCAAATGGACAACCACCACATGAACTATGCAAACTTACCAACACTACACTCCTGCATGCCCCTCCTCTCTTTCAGTGGTGGTTTCTTGGTCAGTCTGCATGTTATCACAAAATCAACTGGCTTCAGAGCAATTGCCATCTGTGCCCTTATCTCTGAAATAGATCTATTTCGAAGTTAAAGAAGCATGTGGAAGTGGAAATTTTTAAACCAAAGCTAAAACTCATCCTTATTCACATCATTACCGGAGAACTTTTAGTTAAGTGCAGTTCCTTTTTTGCCAGTCTCACAAAAATTGAAACAAATTTAAAAATCCTGACTGTTTTGAAATTCGTGTTATATCACATGCATGAGGAGAATATTAAGATTATGATGTTTGAAGGAGTTAGAAACGCTATGCTTTATGTGATAGCTTGGAAAATGCATATAAACAAAATTACCAAAGTGCAGCAAGTCGCCATAGTGGTTGACCTAGTGTGATTAAAAGAAAGCAAAAATGGGGTGGATGACAAGAAAATTGGGGACAGCTATGGTTGTCTATACTCCAAAGAGCTCTATAGGTGAGACTCTGACTGTCAGTTTGATATCTGTCAACTGGTAGCTAATGTAAGCCATTTCAGAAAGAAGGTTTACATTCTCCAAAAAGCCCTTGTGCACTGCCAGCATTACAACTAATCCCAATTTATATTAAACATGTTTGAAAATTATTGTGGTGGCCAATGAGTTTGCAAGCAGATCAGAAGGTTAATACTGGATCTGTAAACCCTCATACTACAGGATCAACAAGCTTCTTGATTAGCTTCAAGTTGGCATTGCCCTCCAAAATTTTTCAAAGGGGAATTCTGAAATATACTCTGCCCGATTATCTTGTCATGTGAGCCCGGCATTAAACATTCTTATGATTGGTGTTTTTAGCACAGCCCGTAAATACTTTTAATATTAAAGTATTACCAAATTATAATATTGTTGTGTTAATGCTTTGTTTGTATCCCTACCCCATAACTTTGTCAGGTCTATCACCATTTTAACAACTATTAACCACTGATGTTTTTGAATTGACTCTCTTGTTTTATCTTTATCAATTTGGTCCTTGGCTGTGTGTTTTCATTTTATTTTTTCTCTTTAAACTATAACATGTTTTCGGCCCATTCTTCATAGTGATTGCAATATGATTTTTCAATTCTTGAGCTGTTGAGCCATTTTGGACAGACAAAGATCATAAGTATATCAAAAGTCAGTAAACGATGATGAATGTGTCTCTATTCGTCAAAAAAGTACAGAACTACCGGACATAATTTCAAAGACTTTTTTCAGAATAAGTGCTATAAGGCATATATTAAAATGAAAGAAGATATGTTTAAAAAAAATACTTGAGGATCATTGTCAAATGTTAATCCATTTGATGATAAAGAGGAGGAATGAGATTAGTCTGAGATGAAATTGTAATTTAGTTCATGTGAAAGATTTGGTTAGAAAATGCTTTTGGGCTCTTTGAATGCATAAAATGATAAACACTTTTCTAGTCATTGTTGACCACTCGAAAGCGCTTTTTACACTGCAGGTTTTGCATTCACCCATTCACACACACATTCATACACTGGTGGCAGTAACTACCTCGCAGGGTGTCACCTGCTCAGCGTTAACCATTCACACACTCATACTGATGGCACAGCATCGGGAGCAATTTTAAGTTCAGTTTCTTGCTCAAGGACAAGCTGACTGCAGGGTCTGGGATCGAACCAGGAACCTTCCAATCACTGGACGACCCCTGTACCATCTGAGCCACAGCTGCCCTAAAAGACATGTTGTCGTTTCTCCGTTATAGAACTTGTTGTTGAAGAGCATGTACTATGTAAAGAAAACTCATATAACAAATGCCTAAGCATATAGTTAAAATATATACTTGAAATGCACCAAGATTAAAGGCAAGACGTTATCTATGTCAACAATAGTTTAATAATGTATTTGAATGTGTGTTGCTGCTGTTGTCTCTGTTTTTCTACTGGGATTGTCTGAGTGCCGATCAGGTGTCTATTCTGCAGGGGAAGCACAGACCTCAAGAGGATGCTGCTGCTGCTGCTGCTGCTGCTGATGCTCCTGCTGTTGTTATTGTTCATTTCAGGTTTATTCATACTGAAGATCTTTGGAGTGTGTTGTGTGCGAATCTCTTCGCCTCCTTCACAGCGTCAGAGAAAACAAAGGCGCCCTCGCTCTTGCAGCCCTGATTGCAGTCATTAGGATGCACTGGCACTCCCAGTGTGATGGGGCCTCTCCTCAAGGGGATTCAGCTTGCAAAGTGCCGCTGCGTGCCTGTTTTTAATAACAATCATCTAAAATTGCTGCAATTAGCCCGGGGCTACAAGGAGATGGAAAGCAGGAAGATGTGGAGAGGGAGGAGGGAGGGGTACAAGCTCAGATTCAGTGAACCTTTCGAATGTCAGCTCCTCTTTCACATGGAAAATTCAAGAGGGCCTTTGTGTTCATCAATTATTAGCCTTGAAAGTGAAAAAGATCCATTGTGTATTTTTAATCAGAGTTATACGGGGAATCTTTGAACTGATTCTCAGTCCTGCCCGACACTACAAGCAGGGGTAGTCCCTTTCACCCCACACATCCCCTCCAACCACTTCTACTCAGCTCTCTGTTTGCAGCTCAACATTGTAATTATTCTTGTATAGCCAAAGGAAACCATTTACTGACAGAAACCAGTGCAGCAGTGTGGATCCACAGAGAATTTTTCTACAATATATATATATATATACAAGGCTGTTTTAGGAATAAAGGTTGACTTTTCTAAAATATGTAGCTGTTGTCTTCAGGAAAGTACAAAAGGTCAGGAGGAAAGACATTTTCTGCAGTCTTGGGATATGATGTACTGAACTACATGTTTTTCTCTTGCCTGGAAATGGATGTGAAGTATTTAACATTTAATTTGGATATGTGTGTGTTTTGTCCTTGATGGACTGTCTTTGCCAGAAGAACTGTCTTCACCATGTGGCAGAGGTTAATTTACTGTATCAGCTTAAGTCAGCAAAGTCTTTAAGTCATTTCAGGTTTGCAGATTTTCCTTTTCTTAAATTTCCTTCAAAGTAAGTAAGTATTTCCTTTTGAGTGTAGATACATTCTTTTGTTCAAACATGTCCCTTAACAGTATACACTCAAATTGACAAAAACAATTGCTCCTTATAAATGTACTGTGGCAGTCAGAATCAGAGCTTTACATTGTGCTTCTGTAATTTGATATTCACTCACAAAGGACATTTTAAATGTAAAGCCAGAGACACCATTTTTTCCATGCCTCCTTCTTCAGTACCTGGTGAATACCTTATCCATGATGCAACTCAGATTCATTAATACAAATGTTGGTAAAATAAATCTAAACCGCCAGATTATTTTCATTTCTAACCCTGTAGTCTTCGGCCCAAACACATTCTAACAAAAGGCTTTAGTAAAATGGACTTGCATTTACTTAGTGCCTTTGAAGGGTACCGACTCCCCAAAGCACTTTACAGGATTTTCACATTCAGTCATTCACACGCTGGTGAGAGAGACTGACATCTAACACCTTTTAACAACTGTGAACAGATTTCATTGTGTAAAATGGGTGGAGTTTCATTTATTTATTTAATTTCATTTTTTGAGATGATTATTTTCCCTTGTTTGAGTTCCTGTATGTTCCTGTAGTTTATGCCCTCTTCAACATAGTAGAAGACATTTGTTTGAAATAGACTAAGACTAAGACTCTTCTCCAGATGTCTTGTCATGTAGCACCACCCACAGGTCGTGAGGAGGCTGACAGGCTGGTGTACTGCAGCTGACCGTTGGGGAGGGCTCAAGGCTCAAATTAAAGTAGCAGCAGTAGTGGCTTTGATTGCCAGCTGAAAATAAGCTCTGAAAGCTCTAAAATAAAGCAGAAAAAGTCTCAGTCACGATCAGAAAGAAGGGCCCGTATCACTCTTCCTTCTTGTGGGAAAGGGAAAGAAATTGTTGCATACACCAGAGAACCCAACGCGTTCTCTTAGATTCAGTCTTTGTTGGGGCTGCACTGAATTATTTAGCTGTGTGTTTAAAAGGCACTCAGGGGAGGTTTGATATTAACTCTTCGGAGCCTACTCACAACGCTTTCTGGCCCACAAAAGCATGCCATCTTTTCATGAAGTGTAGTATATACAGACAATTGTAAATTAAGAGTTATCAGAGAAAAAAATGAAGGGGACAAAGAAGTTTTGATGAAACGCATTGTTGAAAGTGTGCTTGTAAATGCAGTGGATATTAGCTATAGCCTTCTTCTTTGACTCACATTGTGCTGTCCCGTAAGCCTGCAGGGAAGAAAAAGTATTTCTTAGTGAAACCCTCAACGCTGCCTTCTACTCTTAAGATCGTACCCAGCTTTGGAAGTTCTCGCTACATCACTTCTTCCCTTTGCCGTTTGGATTGAAAATAAGCCTTATAAGTGTTCTCATTTGCACGGTCAGAGTTTCTCCATAATTTATAATACAAGTATCTTCACACTGTTTCTAACTATCACGCTGTCTGAAAGTGTTTTCACTTTGTCACAACTAATGTTTGTAGATACAAGCTAAGGTGATGATTTTGTGAACTGAATTGATTCTGTTAAAAACAATAATTTCTCACAATAAGCATTGTAGAAATTCTACATTTGCATAAGGCCAGGTTGTAGGAACAGTTTTTATCGTACGATATGTCACAGCCTTGACTGAGTTTGATGTGCTGAACAGAAAGTAGATCACCGTTTTGATTATGTTGGGAGCTTACTGATATTATGACTCGAACAGATTTCACGAGGTTTTGTTTTGAGCCGTGCTTGTATATTTTGTCTTTTTCAGATAGTGAAAAAAGCTAATCCAAGAGAATTTGGATTAGCTGACGAGGATATCTTGAAGCAGGGATGGTCATAGGTCAGCTTCAAAAACAGCAGTCGACCCAAACTAAGTTCCACACTCTTATCAGTATCACTTCTCCTCAGACATCCCTTTCTAAACAGCAACTAACTTCTCACTGCAGTTCAACTTAATCTTATCAGCCAACATGATGGACAAGGTGTTGTGATGCAGGTTATCCCCCTTTTTATTGTTCATTAGCCACAATTATGTTAGAGCTGCCTCTGTGGCCCGTTATTTTGGCAGGATAACAGATTGTGGCTGAGGAATATGTGTGCTGCAGCCAACACTAGCAAGTCTGCTCCGATGAGTCTGATCTGTGGTTCCTGGGCTGTTTGTGCTCTTCTCATGCCTTCCACTGCCTATGTAGATCAAAGCCAATTGATACAAAAGCTGTCGCTGCGGAAAGCCTTAGAAATGCAAAGAGTAGCTCCCACAATGCTTCCTTCAGGATTTCTTTGATTAGACCTCAGTGGATTCTTGTGCTGCTTATATGAAGTCTTTATCTCACTTTGGCCTGTTTTAAATTATTACACCGCTTTTGTTCCCCCTGTAAACTTAGAAAGCCACAGGCAGCCAGCCTGCCTTTTAATTCGTATTTTATTCATTTTTGTGGACTTTTCACCTAAATTGCCACGCAGAGGGTAACAGAAATAATTTGTCACTGTTTCCTCGGGTATGGGAAAAAGCTATACTTCCATTTTTTTTCTTCCTTTTTATCATGGTGCAACCAGGGTGAGCACAAAAAGGAGACAAACGGTTTGGTATCAGACATGATTTTGTGAACAGCCCAGTGGGAGCGTGGAAAGTCGCGGTGCATGTAGCAGATCTGCACTGCCCTGAAACAGCGGCCATGCTGTGAGGGAGATGGCTTTTCTCTGTGACAGTCCGACTGTGAGCCACGGGTCTGCAAAGGAAACACGGGGAGGAGGGCCGTGAAGCCGTTATAGATTCAAGGCCCCTATTGCTTTACTGAGCATGTCTGCTACTGTTGTGGGGCAGAGGAAAAAAAAAAACAGCAATGGATAAACAGACAAAGAACTGCAGATAATTCTGTTGAAAATACTGTGGCACATTTTCCTGCTTTTTATGAATTCATCAGGCTCCATGCTGTGTCACCAGTGATTTCTAGATCTATGCAGCCCATCTGATCTAGATGTATAAACTCTGAGAGGGGCGCTGGATGGCCATGCAGACAAATTGTTTGCTCTCTGGTCTCTATGATTGTGGTGGGTGGGAACTGCCAATGTCATCTTGCATTATTTTCTATTTGAGCTTTATTGAGTTTCCAATTATGATTTATGTCCTCTTGTCTTGGGCTCGCTGCTGCTGCTGAACTGACCTTGCATTTATGCTTTCTGGTCAGCAGGCCTATTAGGCAAGCAGACAATGAAGCAGACTGACCTGTTCTCCCAGGCCCTGCTCCTGCAAGACCCCGCTTAAAAGGCATCAGGCTTACACACTTAATACTTGGGAGAGAAGAGAGCAAGCTTAGCTCATAGCTCTCGTTGCAGCTGTCATTGTCTCAGGCAACCAGACAAGGCTGGACTGCAGCAGCCTTATTAGCCCTGTCCATATTGGCTTTACCTCAGTTGGACACTAATGCTGAATGAGGAAGCGTACTCTGGAATTTAATGGCATGTGTAGAAATGAGCTGTGCGCCGTACATGGACAGTCATCTACTATGGTTGTATTCTCAGAGCTCGCCTGTCTGTCTGAGTAGAGGAAGGGACACTTGCAGCAGGTGGAGCTCTTGTGTTGGATTTTGATGTTGAGGCTTGATTCACCTGCTTGTGAAGAACACAACAGCTACCTCTGTATGTGTGTGCATCTCCATATGTGTGCTCACATGCCTTTCAGATGATATGTATGCAAAATGCAAAGGCAGCATATAAAAAGAGACTACAAGGTATCTGTATGTACTCACGTCTGGTAATACAAACACATAAAGCACATTTTCAGCGTAGCGCTTATTGACAGCTCTTGACTTGTAGTATAATACTGCCACAGTTTGGGTTCTGTTAGACCTTATTAGAAATTATGATTACATTTCAACTGATAATAGTTTAGTATAGTATGTACATTTAAGCTTTATTTACTGGCAACAACCACCTTGACACCAACAAACATAATCGTCCCTCCGCAATTCCTCCTTCCTGCACCTCTCCACCCCCCCAGTCTACTGCAGGCCCTCCATCTCTGTGGCCTGTCAGCATGTTTTTTCATTTGGCTTGTTGCTACAGGGGGCTCGCACTGGCAGATTACAACTCTGCAGCCAGTCATTTTCAATTTATCAGAGTACCCCCCTCCCTCTCTGCCCTCTTCCTACTCAGCTGGCCATGTTCTCTACCGTCTCCGGCATCAATTCAAACACAAAGCAATTCCCTGACACCAACAACCCCCACCTGTTCCCTCCTACCCTTCCATAACTTCCTCTTTCGATCAAGGCAGAAAATTTAGCCGAAAAAGCCCAGAGACAAAAAAAAGAAATATTGTGGCAGTGGAAGCATTCATGTTAGAGAGGCAGCTAGTCCTGTATTATTACTTAGGCCTCTGTCACTGGTGATGACCGGGGAGAGTGGAAAATATTGATCGCGTGTCACTCAAGGCATTCAGCAGATTGCATTGACAAAGCTTGTTGTGGCCTTTAATAGCAAGGTTAGCAGCCTTGGCTGGGACTCAGGAGAAAGTTCTAACTGTGCCATATTTCATGGTGGCTTTTAACTATTCCCTGGGTCCAGAGAGTGGATTGATTACAGTAGGGAAGTAATTTTACTCTCATAATTGCCTCCCTGTGGTTGGCATTTGTGGACCTCGATGCCTATAAAAGTGCCTTTCAAAAGCACAAAAAAGAAAGGCAAAGCATGGTCTAGTTGCTTTTTGTGTCAGAAAATAGCCTCTCATAAACAAACATGGTGGCAAAAGAATAGAAGGAAAAGATCAAAAGAGGTGTACAAGTGTGATTTATGAGTTGAAGGAAGTCCATTACTCGCTGGAGGAAGCCCAGACCAAAACACAGAGTAAGGGCATGGTTTGCAAAGAGGTCACGGAGTAATTCTTTTGCCTTGGCAAGATCGCTGATAGCTGCTGAAAACATTTGTCAAAGGTGGAAAAAAACTGACAAGATTTTAATCTCACTTTAATTCTCAACATAAATAAATAAACCACCTAAATAGTCTCTCTTCAAGCCAAGTGATGTGGAACAAGGCTCAAATATAACTAATCCCTCGTGTGTTGTAATGCCTTACACACGTGGGAAAGCTATCTGTACAAGCAGCACAGTCATAGCCGGATGCTGGTAAGTCCTGTATGACAGGCTGCTATTCGCAGTGCTGTGTAGGCCTAAATCATGATGCCGGAACTGATTTGAGTTCTTTTATCTGCAGACTAAATAACATTGGATAAATAAATCCATATTTATTTTCCACAGCTTGTTTCAACTTAAAAGGTGTTTTGTATAATGTGTTTGTATAACTACTGTTATCGTCAAGAAGGAGACAAAAGTTCCACACTGCAGGTGTATCTGTTGCTCCTCACTGAGCTGCTCCAATTAATTCACAGCACTCATCTGAGTTTTGATGCAGTCCCTTATTTTTAAGTGTAAAGTTCTAATTAAATGAATTTTACATTTGCCTCCTTGCAATGGTGTTTGTGCCCCTTAATGTTGATGGATTGTTTTAGCCAGCTTGGCTGTAAAGGTTAGTAGTAGAGGGGAAAACTCCAGAGAACCTTCAGTAGAGAAGCACTTACTGCAAGATAACAACTCTGTGGGGAAATACAAAAGAAAAACAACTAAGTGGTTCTAATGAGGCGGTGGTCTATAAAGATGTATTTATACTCTCTATATATACAGGCAAGTAGTTGAAGCTTTAATTTGTACATGGCACACACCACCACCATAGTAAATAGTGTATATATGTTTCTGGTCATATATAATGGTCACACAGATTCTGTTACAAAAGAAGCTTTAAGGTAACTTGTTGCTTTTACAAAATGAAGCTGGATTTTAGCAACACAGTTGGACTGGGTATGTACAGGAATTTTACACTCACTTGTTTTCACATGTCTTATCTCCAGGAGTTATCAGATATCAGTGGTGGCTGCTGTGTTTTTCTTCAGGATTCCACCATTACAGTATGTTCTGTACATACATGTTTTCCATACAGAGTATTTTCATTCTGCTGACCCCCAGTGGTTGGTGGTATGTAAGCAGTAACATCCTAAAAATGCTTTTTACATAGGTATCACGAGTCAGAACTAACTCTAATTGCATAAATTGAAGATAAGTGAACCATAAAGGTACAACTTAATTACTAACTAGACATTTACAGTGATTCACTTGGCAATGTTTTAGTGTGATGGACCACAATGGCAAAAAAAAGAGAAAATTGCAAAAGAAAACACTGGAAAGAGTAATATGATATGAGCCAGAATGTTTAACAATTAGCATTCATGTGCAAGCATAAATCACAGTTTCTCTCCAGTCAGCAACAACAGCACAATCCATAAACACCAGACAGAAGGAATGTCCGTACTTCTTAGACGCCTGTCTCTCTGCTTCAGACAGACTTATAGGCCACAGTGAAAATAAATCCAACTTTAATCCCAAATACTGTATCTAAAGGCCTGCCCTGTTGTTTTTACTTAAAGGATCTCAAATGTTTACAACAATGTTGAAAACATTTCATAAATTTGTATTTTCATTTGGTTACCTTTAACTTCCAGAAGAGAGTCAGATGGAGGAGTGGTTAAACATGACTAAATGTAATGGGAATAATACTTACCTACCTTGTCCATGAGAATGTCATTTTGCTGCAATTTTTGAGAGTTGCTGCAATTTTGCCAATTGCCAATTGAGAGCCTATATACGGTGTGTGTGTGTGTGTGTGTGTGTTCATGCGTGTTCTGGTGTAATTGCCCCTCGCTGTCAGCCAGCCACCACTTAAAGGTATCTCCCATTTGTATCTGACTCCATTTACCATATTCCTTACATTACATAGGTCGCACTGAAACAATGCCATGATTATTTTTTTGTGAGATTGCTAGTCTTTCTGCTGACTACCTGTTAAAGGCATATCCCAGCTGCATTTTTATGACCAGTCAGCAAGTCGGGAGCACCAACAATGTAGTTACAGCATAATATTACGGGAAAATATTTTGTTGCTATCATAGGTTTATATCTCATCTTATTCCGATAAAGGATGTTATGTTTGCATTACATACAAGTTATTTCCTGTCTCTAAAGTCCTGATTATTTAAATTACAATCAAGCTGTTTGGCTGAATTTTTGTTGCCCTTGGCTTTTTGCTGTCTCCCATTACCAGTCTGTTAATGCTGCCAGAGCAGATGTTTTCAAGCTTACTTCTCACGAAGCAGGCACACTCAGACTGCTATTAATACAATGGGGAAAAAAAAACGCACTGTTTTTATGACTTGAGAACAGCAGATGTGAAATTCACAAAGGTGACTAAATGAGGACGTTTACAGCAGGGATAAGTGATAACGCTGGGTGCTCAAAAGTGGCACCATGGTTTATATTGTGTATCCTGCCATCAGATTTTACAGCCCCCTCTGTTCCTCCGCATAGCAGTGCAGGTGGAGCCAAGTGTAGGTAAGATGAAATGCTATCTTTCTTTTTGGTTTACACCATGACACAAGCCATAGCAGGATGCTTGATCAGCAGGGCTGCCTGTTAATTAAAAGTCAATATCCACATGCTGACCAGAGATCAGCTTCTGACCCCTTGCCCATGACATTACCTTGGTTATTAGATACTCTAATTGGATGAGAAATCACTGCATACATACAGCAGTTGATCAAAGGAGATATACAGTAATGAGCATTGAAATTAACAGGTAAGGTGATTCATATGAGAGAATGATGCGATGAGAGAGAGGAATTAAGCTCAGGTAGGATTTTAATGTTATAATTAAAGAGTGAGTAGTACTGTCACGCGTTTATTGCTACCATAGCAATACAGTCTTGTGTTGTTTCTTCATAAAGGTAAATAAACTTCTTTCTCTTATTAATTACATATATGTCCTCCATCTTTATTTACTGTATTACTTCCCAGCCTATGGTTCCTCGATGCCTCAGGGTTTAGTATATTGACAAATTTTTCACCTATTTACATTGTCTTTTTTAAGTAACCTCAGCCAGGCTCCAGTACTTTCGTTTCGTTTCGTTTTCTGCCGCTTATCCGGGTCCGGGTCGCGGGGGTAACAGCCTGAGCAGGGACATCCAGACGCTCCTCTCCCCAGCC
>KV751347.1:1647213-1675340 GCA_001698575.1 Mola mola
ACCCCAGTGATGGGAGGGCCCAGCCCAAAGTCCTCCGGCTCTGCCTCTTCTTCAGAATGCGTGTTGGTGGGATTGAGGAGATCTTCGAAGTATTCCTTCCACCGCCGAACTATAGACTCAGTTGAGGTCAGCAACTCCCCTCCCACACCGAAGACCGTGTGGACGGGGTTCCGCTTTCCCCTCCTGAGTCGCCGAACAGTTTGCCAGAATTTCTTCGGCGCCGACTGGAAGTCTTGTTCCATGGCCTCACCAAACTCCTCCCACACCCGGGTTTTTGCCTCAGTGACCACCCGAGCCGCAGATCGCTTGGCCTGCCGGTAGCTGTCTGCTGCCTCGGGAGTCCCACAGGCCAACCATGACCTGTAAGTCTCCTTCTTCAGCTTGACGGCCCCTTTCACCTCTGGTGTCCACCAGCGGGTCCTGGGATTACCGCCACGACTAGCACCAGCGACCTTGCTACCACAGCTTCGAGCAGCCGCCTCGACAATGGCAGCGCGGAACATGGCCCACTCAGACTCCATGCTCCCCACTACCTCCGGGATGTGGTTGAAGCTCCTCCGGAGGTGGGAGTTGAAGACCATTTTCACAGGGTCCTCAGCCAGACGTTCCCAGCAGACCCTCACTATTCGCTTGGGCCTACCTGGTCTGTCCGGCTTCTTCCCCCGCCACCTGATCCAACTCACCACCAGGTGGTGATCAGTTGACAGCTCTGCTCCTCTCTTTACCCGAGTGTCCAGCACATACGGTCGCAGATCAGATGATACGACTACAAAGTCAATCATTGACTGTCGACCTAGGGTGTCCTGGTGCCAAGTGCACTTATGGACACTCTTATGGCTGAACATGGTGTTAGTTATGGACAAACTGTGACTAGCACAGAAATCCAATAACTGAACACCACTCGGGTTCAGATCGGGCAGTCCGTTCCTCCCAATCACACCCCTCCAGGTCTCGCTGTCATTGCCCACATGAGCGTTGAAGTCTCCCAGTAGGACGATGGAGTCCCCAGTAGGGGCACTCTCCAGTACCTTTTCCAAGGACTCCAAAAAGGGTGGGTACTCTGAACTGCTATTTGGCGCATAGGCACAAACCACAGTCAGGTCCCGTTCCCCAACCCGAAGGCGCAGGGAAGCAACCCTTTCGTCCACGGGGGTAAACTCCAACACATTGGCTGAGAGCCGGGGAGCTATTAATAAGCCCACGCCTGCTCTCCGCCTCCCACCTGGGACAACTCCAGCATAGAACAGAGTCCAACCCCTCTCAAGAAGACTGGTTCCAGAACCCGAACTGTGCGTTGAGGTTAGGCCGACTATATCTAGCCGGTATCTCTCAACCTCACGCACAAGCTCAGGTTCCTTCCCCATCAGAGAGGTAACATTCCATGTTCCGATAGCCAGCTTCAGCAACCGGGGATCGGACCGCCAAGGCCCCTGCCTTTGACTGCCACCCGATCCACATAGCACCGGACCTCTATGGTTCCTCCTGTGGGTGGTGGGCCCACATGAGGACGGACCCATGTTTCCTTTTCGGGCTGAGCCCGACCGGACCCCATGGAAAAAGGCCCGGCCACCAGGCGCTCGCCTACGGACCCCTTCCCCAGGCCTGGCTCCAGGGCGGGGTCCCGGTATCCCTCTGGGCAGGGTACACAAGTCCTTGTTATTATTCACCATCATAGAAGTCTTTGAACCGCACTTTGTCTGGCCCCTCACCTAAGACCAATTTGCCTTGGGTGACCCTACCAGGGGCAAACAGCCCCCGACAACATAGCTCCTAGGATCATTAGGGCACCCAAACTCCAGTACACATTTTACAAATGTTTTTTTTTTTTTTTTTTTAATCTTCTGAAAGCTCTGATCATGATTTTCCCAAATTTTCTGCAGCAGCATGTGTCATAGTGAGCGCTGTGCCACTATTCCTGTAACATAAAAAAGCTGTCTTTTCCTAAACTACAAGCATTTGTCTATCATATTACCAGTGTACATGAGCCGCACACAAGGCTTGACCCAGTGTTAAGTGTCTGCGCTAAATTTCATTGCCTCCATCTACTGGAAGTCCTGCCAATATACTGGCAGTGAATTCCTTGAGGAAAATAAATGGCAATAAAAGAGAGAAATGATAGCCCCTGCAAGCCGATAGGAGAGAGCTTTTTCTCTGGTGTCTTTTTTCCATACCGCTCTTTATTGAGGCTGCCCAGCTCGGGGAGCTGTGATTTGGCACATTGGCTGTGGCTTTAGTTGGATGGGTCCCTGAAAGCAAGTATTGAAGTAATGACTCGGTAGCACAGATTGAGGAGCTGGGGAATCATGTAATTAATTGCATGCAGATCTCTTTGATGGATAGTTATGTGGTGATAATCGCTCAACTGGGCAGCTAGAGGAGTCTTTTTGACCCCCAGTACCCACCAGCCCTCCTCCCAATTGCAGAATGCAGTTTCCCAACGCCTTCTGGAAAGAATTTAGTCCCAGAGTTCTCTCAGTCTTCTTACTGTTGTCTGTACATGGGGAATGTTAGAGTAGGAAGGTTATTTTACTGCCACGATGGGCTACTATAACTAGATGTTCAGATATGATGAGAGAATAGAGGACTCCTGCCGCTCTGATATTATCCCACCACACACTTTTTTCTCCTACTGCTCAGTTCATTATTAAATCTAGTAATTGTTCCCATAACTCAATCCACCCAACTACAGCATTATATGGCCATTTGTGAGAAGGGAGAAGGGTGATTGCGATGCAGGGCAGAAGATGGATGTTAAAAGCATATTGATTTGTCTGTAATGGCGTCATAGATAAGAGATTTACGACAATATATAAATGCAGCCACAAGCTCCACTGGCCTCCAGCCTGTGGTGGAGGAAATGGAGTCCTTAGGATGACTGATGAGATCAAGCCAATGCTCTCAACCACATCAACCCCCCTGTCCCCACCCCTCAACCCTCCATTTCCTACCTGTCCTCCTCCTGTCAGGATGTTCTCACTCTGTGGCTGCTGTGATAAGTCTTTAGTGGCTCCATATCTTTGCATTGGCTTCACATTCCAGTACAGAGGTTAGAAAAAATGTCCTCTGTGGCCTGAGGTTGGTCGAACTCGGTGCATTTGACCTCACTGATCTCTCCCCTGCTTGAAAAATGATGCCTGACAAGGTTGCCTGCATTGCTGCTCAATGATGCAAGAGGATTGAAAGGAAATGGAAATTCTCCATGGTTACATACATAAATATTAATAAAAACTACTGCACTGGCTCACTGCGAGATCAGTGACGTCCTGACCACAGGCAAACTGTAGATTTAAGTGTAAACAGTATTTTTAACATGTTTTGAAGTGAACACATTTCATACACTGTAATGTTACAGTGATGAACAAACACACAACATCCACACTTCAACCACAGAGATAAAAAAGAGCTATTAAAGGTTATTTTCACCCTGTATGCGTGTGACTTCTTTGCTATACGTGGAGCAAACGTCCGACCATTCTAGGGCAATGGAAGCCAAGCACTGATGCTCGGTGACAGGGTGTGAGCGAAGGTGGCAGAAAGGGTTATGGGTGACGAGAGGGCAAGGCGGGGTGCTTGTCTGTGGCAGTTAAAGCAGCTGGGCCTCAAAGCCAAAAACAGGGTCAGAGCCAGGCCACGCTGGTGGGCTCGCCCACACAGCCACTGTCAGACAGATGACGTGGGGCCCGTTGTCGCCCCCTCACAGTCCTGACACACCACCATCTCCTCTCCTTACATAATAGTCTCATCAGATAAAGCCAGCTGCAAGTTTAATAGGCCCAGGAGTTTCCAACTGCTTGTGTCGACCAGCCCAAGGTGGTTGTAATAGATGGACTCACTGTGAGGCTGATGTGATGTAAAGGTTGGTAGGGAAATAATTAGCAATGCTTAATATGGTCTAATGTTTGGCATTGGCATCTCCTGAGGCTACACAAGAGCGTGTTTATAAACCTGACCAGATTGTTCACTTTAACTGCAATCACGAAGCTCCGCAGCACTTTAATAGCCCTGGTACATAAACCTGTGAAGATGTTATAAAGGAGATATTCAAAGGGTAGTCAGTGGGAGCCGGGGGGATTTGACAGTGCCGCAGGAAATAGACAATTTATTATCAGCCTAGGTAGTGCATTATCTATAAAACTTTCATGGTCCTCCCTCAGTGGCAAGCAGCCATAAAACTTCCCAAATGAGGGGCTCGTTAATTTACTTGTTAAAGCAAATTAAAAATTTATAAACGCTTTTAGGTAAATGAGATCCTCTTTCATTGTTGCCCTAGTGGGATTCTCTCTGCTAGGTCCTGAGAGGACAGGTTAGCTGTGCTGAAAGCCGCTCAAGAAGAATAAAAGCCGTCTGATTGTTCCAGGTTTTATTACCGCTGAGCTCCGCAGCTGCTGTTTTGTGTAACTAGGGGAAACCAGGGGCTGACGGCTATCCCATTGGGGCCAGTACAGAAAACTAAGCACAAGTCTCTCGATTACTATTTCTCCTTTATAAAAGGCCATTGTGGTTAGAAATGTAAGCAGGCCTACTTTTGTGCTTGATTTCATTGAGTCTTTAATGCAGCCCTTAAGGATAGGCCAATACACTTGTAAAATTCCACAATGGCAACGGTGAGCACTATTCTTTAAGTGAGAAAATAATTGACTCCACATGCTCAAGACGCACTCCAGTAAAAGCTGCTTTAGTGTCCTTTTGAGTGGACCAGTGTTAAATGAGATGTTTCGTGATTTTTCTGCACTCTGATCTGTTGTCAACATAAAGCATCTATGACCTTCAGCAGCATTCAACAGCACCTTCTCATATATTCAGTGTCACAGCTCAAATAATGCTTTTTTGAGTTTATCTATAAAGACACTTGTTTACTTCAGTCTGACCTTCAATAGAACCTCAGTCTTTTTGCTCCTGCTCATGAATGGGAGGGCTAATTGAAATTGAACAGTATATTTATGAATGTACAGTCACTTCTGTATGAAGATCCTAGATTTGGTCAAGGCCAATCAACAAAGTGATAATACTGAAATGTTAGTGGAAATCCATAGCATTATAGATCTTTCAAGAGGAAGTCACTGATAGCTCTTTTTTTTTTTCTATATTATCGATTTAGATAGCAGGAATTTCTCTGCCAGTTGGTATATTTTTATAATGATAGAGGTGGCTATGGTTAACTATATCAAACTCTTGAGAGAGCTGTGTTTTGTGTTTGTGCCTGTAAATCATTCAGTGTGCTGCATCAATACATATTAGTAAGCTGAACCTAATCAATGCTTTTGTTTCACTCTCAGGTGGAATTATTTGAATATATTCATTTTAAATGGTTTTATGTGTCCAAGCCTGCAATTAAGATCAGTATCTCAAAACATATTGCTTTTTAGAGCAAGTCTGGATTCTGAATTTTATATTTCCTAGAAACTTTATGGGTCTGAGAAATACCTAAAATTAAAATCCCTCCATTTTCTTCTCCTTAGGTGAACTAATAAATTAGTCCACTTCTATTTTGTAGTAATTCAGTCAATAGTAGTATATCTTTGACAAAAGTTCACTTAGTACATGTTTTCTGTGTCTCCACAGACAATATAACACTATTGAAACGCTATTGAAATTGTGTCAACCTTAGTAGTTTGATAGAATAGTCACTTGTCAATGCTGGTTCGTCCAAATCAAGGCAGCGTGATAGCAACAGTTCTAGCAACTAGAGGTATTTGTTTCTTTTTTAAAATGAATAATTTATTAAAAACAAAAAATTATCCCCCGTATGTTTAGTATTGTTTCATACTGAGGTTTGGGCTCCTCTCTTCCAAAGCATCATGCTGACTGCTGATTGATAACAGTTGTTGATTCTCTACTTCAGTAACTTCAGACTGGTAAGAGAGATGAAGGGGGGAAAAAAAAAAAGTTTATCTCCTAACTCAGAACAGATTGCATGAAAACAAGACTTCATTGTGCGGAAATTAATGACAGATTGACTTACAAGCAGTTTAAATGTTTCATGAAATGCTAATGTCTTGCTGTGTCTTTAATTGTTGTGAAATTAGCCTCTGGAATATTAACACCATCTGTTTGTTATCTTCCTGCAGGGCCAGTTCTTACACAGACCTCTCAGATACAGTGATGCCATTAAATAAATGTATCAGCAAGTCTCAACTTGCTTCTTAATTAATGTCTTTACGTTTTTGCTTCAGAACACTATACCAGTCTGGGGACTGACAGACTTGTCACTTCTTCCCACTTTTGTAGATTTTAAGAGGTCCAAAATTAAGATAAGGCTATAAAAATATGGTGAATTCCTTTCATGCTGTAAGGGGTGTAATGGGTGGTTGTAGTCAGATCATCTGACCCCGCACACACACAGGGGCTTTTCATTTAGATATATCATCAAACAGCAGGTTGTTAAATATCAGCTTCACTTTAATGGTACTGACCTCCAGATTTCCCTCCTTTTTCTTAAGATACCCATTAATCACACGATAAAAATACATGAATCCATCATGTGAACCTCTGTAAGTTGAGAGCAAATAAAAAACACACACACACACACACACACACACACACACACACACAATCCTCTGAAGTAATTTAAGGGAGCTCAGGGGGAAATTAAAGAGAACAAGCTGAGGGATATGTTTTCAAATTGCTGTGTAATCAGGTCCCAGGCTATGTAATAGCCATAAAGATTAGCTTCTATTTATTGGAATGGCTTTATTAGACACATTCTTCCAACATTACACATAGTTAAATTTGTCCAAGATTCTGATTTCATGGAATATTCCCCTACTGATAAGCCAGGATTCTGACAGCGAGATTTCCCTAATGCAAAGTCAGTTTGATGAAACATTTATTAGTAAAATAAACATCTGTATATCCTAACAGTTTGTCTGATTATATTTTATTTTATTTTTTTTTTTATAAAATTGCCCTTTGTCAGTTTGCCGTTGGGGTGTGAATATGTGTTCCAGGAATCAGCAGCAGCTTCACTGAGATCTGCATATTTTCCTTTGTGTGCACATTCATAAATTCATGAGTATGCTGGCGTGCACTGCCGGTCATTGTCGGCAGGGACACAGGCTGGTTATAGGTCGACTTGTTTTGATGAAGAAGCCAAGGAGTGGGTCGTAAACAGAGTCCCCAACCCTTTCTTCAAGAAACAGTTAACAGTTAAAGGACCATGCTGCATGTGATATTATTCCCCTTTTCTCTTGAAAAAATGCATACATTCCCCACAGACAGACTGGCATTTGCAAGGAGAAAAAGAGAAAATGTGCTTGTGTGTTTGTGGGAATAAAATGTGTTGGAGGTAATTAGTGCTATCATAATGCAGAGCATTGGTGTGCATGTGTCTATGTACATTTGCCCATTTGTTTCTTGTGCGCTCTCCCCAGCCTTGCTTCAGCATGGTCTGACCACTTAGACTCATGCACACGTGTACACATTCAGACACGGCTACACACAGTCCCCAACAGGCCCTTCAGGTATTCCCTGGGCTTAAACACTCTTAACACTTACAGCACTCGGCAAATCCATGCACCTTCCACATAAAGCACAATTCTCCCAGAGAACAGAATTCCTTTCACCCCGTTAATGGCTACAGAAAACGGAACATATTCATTTTAATTATCTGCTGATGTCAAGGGTTCATTTTGTTTCCCCCACCTTTTGACCTTTCACTGCACTAAATGATGTCTGACACCTAAAAAAAAGAATACAGACGGCAATGTCGAAATTAAATAAAAAGCATACTTTGTTGCTGCCCCTTAAATTTACAACAGAGGGCCATCATCTTTCAAGTTCAAGTTCTATCTGAGCTGTGCCGCACTCTGCTTTACCTGTTTGGTGGTGGAGCAGTCGTTTACCGGATTGCGCCATAAAGTTATCTATGGGAGCTTCAGAGGACATCAACTGCAGACTTGGACCATGAGTACAGACTCCACCTCATCCCCTTTGCCCCACACTCCCTAGAGTCCTTTATTGTTCCCTAGATTTCGAAGGGCATCAGATGCTTGCATATTGGCACGTCGTCCTCATTATTCCTGTCATTTTGCCGCATCTCAAACAGTGTCTGGAGGATGACACTTGCTGAGCTCCTGCTGCCTCGGCATGTGGTGTCTGTTTGGAAAGGATAGGGGCTCCATTTGAAGGTTCTGGAAGGGTCTTTGTCCGCACTCTTTATTTCATGAGCTGAGAGAAGTTTCATACTGTGAGATCAGATGGTGTTTTATCATTGGCAAGTGCATGATGGCCGCTGAATAGGCTCAAAAACATGACAGATTTACAGAGACAGCGCCGCAGCTCCTGCCAGCTCTCACATATTCATGAACCAATTTCTGTGGGATGCCTTCCCAGGCCGGCGTTATCCATGTAAAGCTCGAAGCTGCGGTGTTTACAGTTTTACTTCATGTAGTTAACCCTTGGTCTACGTGTGTTTTGTGTTTGGCAGCTGAAGCCAGGGCAGAACAACTGTAAGGACAGCGACAGTGTGAGCGGAGAGTGCAAGCCTTCCATCAGGAGCAGCTCTAGAGACAGACTGACAGATGTGAGTACTTCTACCAAATACTTCACTTCATTGGTATTTTGACTCTCATTCAGAACTTATTTCACTTATTTTAATTCTGTTTTTTCATTGTGTGCATTTAAGTAATTTTGGTTCATATTTTTATATTTAGTGTTTTAGATCATTGGGTTTATATCATGATAAATCCTGTTATCACTGGGTTTATTATTATAAATAAAAAGAAAATAGACTAAAAAGATTCAAAGATAAAAAGATTGTACGCAATTATTGGAAAACAAATTCTAAGCAAATATACAGTATTACTAACCAACTACTTCTTGGATGGTTTACTACTCTTATATCAGTAGCACTAAAAGACTAAAGACTAAACTAGAAGTTTTCCTGTAAATAAACAAATGTTATGTTTATGTTCAGTGTTACTAAACTTGTTAGCAACTTGCATTGCTCATATCTATTATAACACAAAAGGCATGAGATTTGCGGAAACTGTTGCATATCTTATAGTTTTAAAAATGATCATTTCTACCAAATTTTAAAATCAGCTGATTCAAAATTAGAACAAAAGATTTACTTTCGGAATTATTCATCGGTCGCATTTGCAGGTGGAGGACACAATACTTCTATACATGAAACTTTATGTTGAACTAGCTAATGATTACATATAACAGCAGAAAAATATTCCAGAGGTTTTCTGTAATATGAAACTCAGCGCGAAGGAAATATATATCAGTGCATGTTCATTCTAAATGAATGTTAAAAATCCTGCTCCAGTGTTGTTATACTAGAGTCATTATGTGTGCATAACCTTAAGCATATGGTATTTCACACAGACAAATGGTAAGTTATTGACATGGTATGATCCATTTTGTTTTGATTTCGTCCAGCCTTAGTAGAGCACTTTGTGGTAAATCCTAAATGATCACGTGTGTGGTTTTCATATGCTTCAGGTGAGGAGCACTATTTACATCTCATCTCACACACACACACACACACACACACACACACACACACACACACACACACACACACGTTGTTTCTCCCAGAGGTTCTTTATGATTAATAAGAGAAGATACTACTCACCCAGGTTCTCGTTCCTATGGAGAAGCTGAAGGCAAGCATTAACTGACAGAAGAAAGAGCGACTGTGTCCCCGTGCCGTGTGACACATTCCAAGTTGTAAGGCTAGCAGGCTCGATGGACCTGTCTGCCAGACACCCACCCCTGCTCTTTGATTTGTGCTGAGAATCTACAGTGATGTGATCAGATGTGTAGCCATAATTAAAGCTGTCAGTTGGAAGGCGAGCTAGTCTGTGAGGAAGACATGGCCAAAAAACTGAAGTAAAACTGATTCTGCATGTAGCTTTAAGACGCTTGACTGGGCATGAAATGAAATAAGTAATTTAATGTTGACAACAGAAATTGAAATGATGCTTGCTGATTTCTGTCAGACTGCACTGTGGGGACTTTGCAGCAGTATACCAAGGCAAATTTTGCCTGAACCTAAAGGCTTGAAAAAGCTTATCCTTTGAACCGATGGATGATTCCTATACCTCGTATGCTGTGACTTTCACAAAGAGAGATAAAAGTAGTCATTTGTAATATCTTGTAAAATGATATCTAAAAATCCCTGATATATCAACATTTTAAACATTGGGTACTACAATAACAACATATATTAAGCAACAAATAATAATAATAACATAACACTTATATACACTGGTTCATTTTTTATGTGTTTGTGCTACATTTAAGTGTTTTCTTTGATGATCAAATCATGCAGGTTTGCTGATTGTCCACTTGTCCCTGTGTTGGTTTTTACATATTTTGGATCGGTATCAAAATTAATTTTATTACTTGAGAAAGGTTAGCATTAATATCTTTGATGTCATTGGCCAGTTTCGATTTGGTTGCTACGGAGGTTTATGTTTGTTGCTCCTTTAAAAGGACAGTATTTGACAATTTCAGAATGATGTGCCTGTAACAGTAGGTCTCAACTTGACCCCTTTGGCTAACCACCTCTGTTCATTTAGACTTGCTAAGAATATCTTCATTAGATTTACATTTCTTCTGACGATTTGCACTTTGACACACACATACACTCACAAAACATGTTTTTCATTTTATGGTCTGGCTTTATTACTTCCATGTGCCTACAAGGATACTATGACACTTGTTTCAAATTACCTTCAGTTTAAATATTGGCTGTAGAATTTGATCCTAAACAGAAGGTCTGTATAGTAACAGCAAGTGTGTTTACTTTGAGTTATTGTATTGGACATTGACCTAAATTCCAAATTATATCTGCAATTAATTTTCAGAATTTCAGGTTTTCCAGAAAATCTCTATTTAGCCCTACTAGTCACTTGTTCCTAGGAAGTTACTATCTCTATAATCACTTCCACCTGAGCTGGCCTTTTAGTTCAGTACACTCTGGAGGTGAGAAGGATTGACATCCCAGGTTCTTTCATTCGGTGAAGACATCCCACGAGAGACTGTGCATATTGTCAGAAGAGCTGCTGAAAGCTGGGCAGCATGAGGACAGACTTTTTAGACCCACATGTCACTTCAGATGGTCATTTATGTGTGGCTTCATCTCTAATCCCCACAGATTCCTGTACAAGTCCCTGTCTGCCATGCTGTTAAAATCCACTTCACACATCACAAGAGGTCCAAGTCATAGCTTTTGTAGAAAAAAATATTTCAAACAAAAGAGTTTCTTTGTTTTGTTTTTTTTTACCTTTCTAATTATAGAAAACAGACAATTTATCATAAAACTATAGATCAAGCTAGATGGATGTTCTGGTGATGCTTGGAAGCTTGCAACATTTTCTCTCCTATGCTTTTTTCTCCAGTGTACAGTAAGACTATATTGGTTGTAACACTGCCCAACAAATCTGAAACAGTCATGTGTTTCGGATGCTCAAGCATGTTCCCACAGAGCGATAAACAAAGAAAAACCATCTTAGTCACTCGTTAGTTTCACGGAGCAGTGTGAGACTGGAGCTTTCTTTCTCCCAAACTGTTCATTAGACCAACAATTCGCTAATGGTATTTGCTGTAGCACTCCCTTACACTCTCGGAGAGACTGTGCTGCGATGAAGCAGATGAACTGAATTCGACGACCTGGCATTGGCTGTGCAGAGAGATAGAGGCCAGAGGAGGTCAGGCCTGGCAGCTTCTTTTCTCCCTCCTCGCTCTGTCCTGCCAGCTCATTAAGGCCTACAAATGGCACATCAGCTCAGCAGTGTTTGCCTCAACCCCAAGCTCCAGCTAAATTGGCAGGCTTAGCCACATTTTCTCCAAAATGTTCAGCTCCCTTTTGGGTTTATTTGAAGCCAACATGGCAGCCACTCCCAACGTCCCCCACTGCTACCCACCCCTTTCAGTTTGGGTGGCAGGCAGAAGTCCTGAGCAAAGGGCGTCTGCTGGATCAGGGAGAGCAGGGAGCTTGGGATGACTCACTCCTGTTTAGTCTCTGCGGCAAGGGGTGAAATGCCATCATTACCCAGCTGCCTATCAAATAAATTGGCAATTAGGGGCCCAGGATTGCGAGTAAACAGCATGTTACTTCTTTTTTCCACCTAAGGCTCTTGATGAGAGGTGGTGCAATAGAGAGACGCTCCAGAGTGCCGGGTCAGAGCCCGTCAGTTAGTTAGCCAGCCTGATGAGAGGCACAAGAGGCAAACTATAATGAATGCACCCCTATATTTCAGTGGCCATTTCTTTTCGTAAATTTTAGTTTGCCAAAGCTTTTTTTTAAGTCAAGTCTGCCTGTCAAATAGAAACAGATGCAGTATATCTAAACAGCATCTTTATATGGTATATGATGTGAAATTTCCAATTGCAACATAGGGTAATGATTTATATGTGGGGTTTGTTGGACACACTAATAATAGCACATTCTTAATGTTACTCCAGACAGTTTTGTAAGCATTTTTTTTTTCAACTGAAATGAAAATGTGAAAATTGTTTGGGTTCCTTGAAATCTATACTCATGTCCCAGGAGCTATTACATGAAAAGGGTTTCTTGCGGTGAGATCTTTGAAAGTTTTTTTTAATGAAACATCTGCAATTGATATTGTTAAATGTCAAGCACATCATCTTCCCGAGCTTTTGAAGCCCAAACGGGACTCTATTTCTCTTATGGCAAGTAAAATTGAGCTCACATATTACTTGTTATCCGACGAAAGCATGACAGCCTACCCAGAAATCTTGTGTGCGTGTGGTTAAACCATTTCACATACAGCTTTTTGAAATGGATTAATGTCATAAAATATATTTGTTGTTGTAAAAATCACAATTATGATTACATTTTCTTGAGCAGGCAAAAACTGCACATAATGTTTTTTCCAGTCATTTCCAGAATTTTCTTGTCTGAAGAGAGTCTGCTGGTCTGTGAACTGTGAACTGTGAATTGCTTATGTAATGTGACCTGAACCGATCAGCATTCCACTATTCTCATCCTACCTCCTCAGTACATTCTTAAATTATTTCCTGACACTCTGATGTAAATGAGGTCCATGTCCCCCTACATGTCCAGATATGCTGGCCAATTTGTTCCGACATGGAACTTGTAATTGCTTGCATCAATTATCCTCTCTTTCTCTCTCTGCTTCTCAATAATTTGAAATGTTTCCTATCAGAGACAAGAATTTAGATATGGAAGCGGGAAAGTTGTACCTATAATTAGCTCATTATCATGGGATCACACTCATTGCTGTCTGTGTACTGACAGTGTGAAATGAGCAGCAGCAAAAAAAAAAAAAAAAAAAAAAGTTTTTCTGACTATTTATTTTATAGCTAAGAGCATTTTTACAGTTTTTTTTTTTTTCCTGTGTACAATAAAGAGGCCACCTTTACAATTCATCTGAGATCAAATCAATTTATTTATAGCCTGGCAACTTAAACTGAGTTAAAATGTGTTTTACCGCTATAATCTCAAAATCATCAACTTTTGTGATCGAATATGAGATCATTTAAGCACATGATTTTGAAAAAATTACGTACTCTTTGATTTATGCCATCTGGGGTTCACAGTAATTCATTAGGAACACCTAGAAACAAATACCAGAATATTTTTTGTGTCACTGAAATTCTCTGTGCTAGCTAAAAGTTCAATAAGAACTTTTGACCCTATTTTTGTCATTTGTTATGCTATGTTCGCCAATGGATCCAAGCACAAGATCACTTGGATTTCAAACACTTTTGGTTTTAAATCCACCTGATGAATAGGTTGTCTCTCAGGAAGTGACTAAACATGATTATTATCTCCTCTGGCAGTCCAAATCAACCTCTTTCTTCTCTCTCTCTCTCTCTTTTATGCCTCTCTCCCATTTTCTCATTGCCCGCGGTTGTGTTGTCAGGGATAGATTTTAACATTTTGCGACAGTGCGCTCAGGCAAAATTATGGTGCGCCTCCATCGTCCTACAGTACCCCAACAGCCAAATGTCCATCAAGAGCCTATGAGAAGTCCCAATGTATGGCATGTTCCTACAAGTGCCAAGGGCGTGTCTGTTGCCCTTCCAAGTTAACAAGTGTGAACTCAGGTTCCGCTACATTTACTCTCTACAAATATAATTAGAATGAGAGATGCACCATGTGAATTTGAGCTGTGACCTCTGTGTAGCCTTCAGGTTGGGAAGTCATAGCACTACTTTATCTGTTGTCTGTGAAGATTCTCAGTCATCCAGGTCATGGTAGTCTTGGTGTTTCTTCTGAAGGCAACTGGACTTCTTGTTTCTTGAAGATGTTTCACCTCTTATCCAATACGCGTCTTCAGTTCCAGATTTCTGGTAGGGAGTCCCCAATATTTAAGGAGGATAGACTACCCTGAGTAAGAAGGATCCTCCCCAAGGTTAAATACTGGGGACTCCCTACCAGAAATCTAGAACTGAAAATCCTCTTGGATGAGAGGCAAATCGTCTTCAAGAATCTATCCTCCTGGGAGGATAGATGGTTCGAGAGAGGAGTAAAGGAGGCCATCTATGTCAAGCTGGAACAGCCGTCACTTAACAGAGGAGGTGGCTTCAGACATCAACTGTCTACCAAATACAATCCAGTTTTGAAATCCCTCCCCAGGAAACTTAACCACAGTTCACACCTTGGCTCATGTGAAACCAGCGACTCACATGATGATCGGGGGGAATGATTAGCCATCTGATGGGGGATGTATCTGGGGTCACACAGATTGGGGGGTGGGGCTTTGTACCCTTTGCCCACTACCCTGAGTAAAAAGGATCCTCCACAAGGTTAAATACTGGGGACTCCCTACCAGAAATCTAGAACTGAAGAAGCCTCTTGGATGAGAGGCGAAACATCTTCAAGAAACAAGAAGTCCAGTTGCCTTCAGAAAAAACACCAAGACTGTTATTAACAACACCTGGATGCTTTGAGTAAACAGTAAATAAAATAAGAGAGTTATGAAAAGAACATTGTAACCTTTACTGTAGAAATGTTACTGCATACACAACAAAATAAGGCAGTTTAATTGCTGAAATTGATACAGAGTGAGGTTAGTATGGTAAATGCTGTTCAAGCTGATGCTGAGTTGAATGCAATCCCTCAGTGCTGTGGATGATAAATCTATTCTCATGGAAGATTAATGGACTGTAGAAGTGGTGTTGAATGTCATTGTTGAAGGTTGAAAGTATTGAGCGCCTGAATCCTATCCATATGTTTTCAGGAATGACATAAATAGGCTCAGCCGGAATCCATTTTGACTTATCAAGCTTAAACCAGTGCCAGAGCCATGTGATACTTGCCAAGTATTGAGGCTCTGAGGTTTCCAATAACAAATCCTATTCCATATAATTTTCACTGAAATTGGCCATGGCCAGGCGCTGCCACCCCATTTTTGCTTTTGCAGTGTGCCTTGCAGTTCTTGGCTACTAATTCCCAGTAACCCGACCCTGTAGCCCCAAATGTTTGATGTCATACCAGGCTGTGGTGAGGGAGTCTCTCCTCTCTTTGTTCCAGCCTTTTCAGTGTGAAAGCTTTTCCGGTGGGGTAAGTTGAATAAGTGGAGCCCTGAGGAATCTCTACAAAGGTCTCACTCTGATTGGATGCATGCAGAGCCCAAGGAGAGAGCGCCAGTTGCCATAGCAATAAGAGCGTGGTGCTTTCTTTTGAGATGGGAGGTTTTCATCTACTGACATTCTTCTGTTTGAATACACACTGGACAGCACACAAGTAAACACAAATACTAAACAACACCATTGCATGCATCTTTTTTTACCCCCTGAGGAGAAGATAACCCAGAGCGCATACTTCAATCACAATAGCCTGTTAGGGGTGAAGTCGGGCCCAAGCTGAGAGCCACAGAAAACACAATCAGACACACCAGGAGACCATAGCCATCTCCCCCTCATTAACATGATTATTGGACATTTACTTGTACATATCGCTTACCAATGCTGCACCAACAAATCCCCTCTAACGTGTCCCCAGTGGTAATGCAAATATCTCTGTGGAGTATGCATTTATCTTTATGCGTGTTTTTTCTGTATGAGACTCTCTAGTGTGTGTGTGTGTGTTTGCATTATTAGCTGCTGGGTATAGAAGCTGTGCAGGATGTTTATGTTGTCTTGTTAGGTTTGTTTGAATGGCACAAAAATGGTATGCGGTATAGGGATTACAAAGGATGGTCTACTGGGTCTTGAACTCAGTCTGGTTAGTATTGCTTATAGGCCAAATACAGCAGTTGAATATATATCTTCCCTTCATCTTGATTGTTAAAATGCAGCCTAAAATCTGCATGTATTTCAAATATTTCATGATCAATTCAAAGCACTTTATATACTGCAGTGTAGTATATATGACTTTCTGTGAAGAAATAATATGTTCCATATGGTGTGTTGCTACTTCATTCAATTTAAGTTGCAGTTCAGCTACAACTTGCCAAGACTCGTTTGAATGCATGCTGTTGGCAAAAAACTAATACTGCTGAGAAAAAATCTGATGGAACAGAGGATATACTGTATGTATGTGCTAAAATACTTATGCAATCATGGATAGGTTTGTGCCTTATGCCTGCCTTCTTTCCAATGAAAAGCAAGGGTTAACTCCACTGGTTATAAATATTGGCTGGAATATATGTAAGTTTTCTCAAGCAGATCCAATCAGGATAGAGGCATAACAATACGTATTATCCCAAGCCCCACCTAGTATGGAAGCCTATAGGGAGCTTTATTAAAATGAAAATGACATGTCATTTTAAAAGACCTAAACTGCTTGACAGCGTACACTAATAAAATTCAACATCAGAAACATCTGTTGCATTTACAGTTACATGATACCATGCTCTTTTGGTGTCAAAATGAAAATGAAAATGCAATTATATAACAATTTGAATATTAAAACTAAATTAGCATTTGATGTTTAATTTTCAAAAACTCATCCTGCTTTCAATCGACAGTATTTAAATGCAATAATTGAAACATCCATTTCATTTATATTTGCATGTCAGTATTTTGAGGTCAAAATAAAAAATTAAAATGCAATTTGAAAATAAAAATCGAAATGTCATTTGATGTTTCATTTGCAAATAATTAACCTGTTTAAATATTCTCCACAGTGGACTTCATTCAAATACACAGAGCTAAACAGCACCCCCTATCTACTGTAATTACACTTACATGGCATAGTGCTCTTTTGAGGACATAATGAAAATGAAAATGTAATCTTTTAGTCCGCTCCATCAAGTCCATCAAGACGAGTTTTCAGTTTTGGTGATTGGTTGTGCCGGTAGGAAGGGCCCTCATACACATGTGGTCACTTCTGTCTCCAAAAATCCAAGATGGCCTCTGACCATAATGCCGAACTTAAGACATTAAACAGTAGCACATAAACTAATGGGTGACATCATGCTAGGATTACACTTACACAGTGCACTCATTAGGTACCTGTACACCTGTGAAATGTATTTTACTTTTGGGTAATTATTATAACCAAAAGCTGAAAATATACATGAATATATATATAAGTTTAGAATTGGCAGTAAAAAACAAAAGGGCCAAATATTTATATATAAGTTGCAATGTTAAAACATGCAAAATCATATAAGAATAAATTATGTTAGTTTAAAGCAAACTTTCTTAACAAATGATAAACTAATGTCACATTTAATCATAAGGTTGTTATTCTTCGATTCCCTGCAGATAGAGGTAGGACAGGATAGTAACACTGTGTCCTGCATATGCGAATATTGACAGTGATGGCAAAATTCATTTGGCATTCTAAACTTCACTAGAATAACTAGAAAAGATGCCATTTAAAAACCATCTGAAAATTTAAGCAACTGCTTTCAATTTTGTGAACCAAAGAAAAATACCACGAACATTGTATCCTTTGTTAGGATACTGAACCCTAAATTGCCTCTGATGGCTGCTCACCAGTGTGCCACTGTTTGAGTGAATGGGTGAGATCGCCTCTACCACGAGCTTGTGAATACATTGTGTGCTATCTTTGGTTGTGAAATGCTTTGAATGATCAAACAGAATTTAAAGATGCTATATAAATGCAGTTTATTCACCATCACACAGATAACAGTAGAGTTGTGTCATGCTTACAACCTGTGAACTAATATTTTGTGTTTGTGTTTTAAATACTGCCCGTGATTGGCTACAGCACAGAGTTTGCGTGACATTATTTTCCCCTTGTGATGGAAAATAACAGGTTCTGTCTTATTCTAGCTTTGAGCGTCAAGACAGGATTATTATGAGGCCCATGGATGTCACATCACATTTATTTAAAAATCTAGTGTAGTTTCTCTTAAACCACAAGGCAGCAATGGCAGCAGTACAAACATAGATCGATACTGTACATAGCTTGATGGACAGACGGACAGATATACCAAGAAGGACAGAGATAGTGCCCCTAAAATTACAGCTGCAGAAGATAATTCCAGAGACGTTATTTCCCTCAAGTCAAGGGCTTAAGTCAAATTTGGAGGAGAAATGAAATTGCCAGCAGTGAAAACCAGACTAGGTAGGATTTCATGAGTAGAGATATAACATTTTCATTTGTTTCTACCCTGGTGGGAGATGAGCAGCTTTTCTGTAAATAGAGACAGCTATGAGAAATGATTTTCTTGGTCAGCAGGATATTGTTATAACATGCACTTTTCCATCTGTAATCTGTATGTGAGACCACAGGAACTCACAGGATGTTCATATCAGCTGTCATCTTTATGACACACAACTGACAATTTTTTCTTAGTGTCCCATTTCCATTGCTGATTCAGTTTTTTTTTTGTTATTTTTTTAAACTCCTTTTCTTAAGAGCAACCAGCTGATGCCACAGTGCTACTTTGTATTTAAGCTTTTTATATTGAACTTCACTTGAATTCAAATAACACATTAGCTTCCCTGTCTGCACAACTGCTGTGACAAGATGTTCTTCCTACAGTATTGTTATTTTTTCCAGTGAAACAATGATAAATCAAGACTGGCGAGTTTATATCTTGATTTCTTTTTGGGAACATTACTTCATACATCAAGTTTTTTTTTTTGTTTGTGCCTTGTGTTTCAGAGCCCAATTTGCCTGAGGTAACGAGGTCACTCTTCCTTTGTGTCAAGTTTTTCTTAACTGAACTTTTGTCACATGTATTGTACACATCGATATATTCATGTATTTTCACATTACTGTACTGTTTTGTATTTTCATTAACGGCGTGCATGCAGTCGCGACAACAGTGAGCATGGGTATCTTGTATCATCTTGGTTAAAGGTATCTAAGGGAATTACTACTACTGCTGTAAACTGCAGTCATCAACTTTTATGAAATGTCTCATCAATGGATGTGTTTTTATGTTTGGTTCTCATTTTTGAAGTTATTTATATAGTGCAACACAATTCATGATTAATCAATAGAAGCAAAGCTTTGATCCAGAGCTTCCAGCAGTGATGTCCTCCCAGGTAATAACGTCTACTTCCTGTCCTCCACTATCAGCCAACACATGAAGCACTTGTCTCATGGTCCATTCTGATTATAGTTGATATTGACACTGGATTGAATAAATGTATGCAATAAGATTAGTGTTTCCCTTGAGGCGTACATCTCTCTGCTGCATTCATTTTTAATGAGGACCGCTGTGCCTTTTGAGGGACAAGTTCCATACAGGCCAATCCCATCCCCGGATGCGTAACGTGTGAATAGAAAAGAGCAATGAAGATAAATCTGCTGGCCATCTAAAGGGGAGCAGCAGTGGTCTCATAGTGAAACAGGTGTGAAATCACACTCTGTCTTTTTGTTGGAAAATGTTCTGCATAATCACAAATTTGCTCCACTTTGCATTGTATATGTATATAAGTCGACCCCGCTATAACATTTTGCAAATTTGTGCCCTCAAAAGGAGGATTTCTGTTGTAATAATGACATACACGTCACATTTCTTCTATTCCACATGATCCGCCATAATTATTCCTCTCAGAGAGCCCATCTGAACCGAAATGAAAAAAAAAAAAAAATGAATGTAGTGATAAATGTTCCAGTCACATACAGTTACTACATATCATTCATACTGAGAAGGCCTATAACATGATCAATCAAATATTAAACATGTTCAAAATGTTAGAAATTCATGCGCAATCTGTCTTAACGCTGTAAACATAACATGTAAGCCCACACATATAAGGTCATTATTTTAGGTAGAAATACTTGATAAAACAGCGATACAGCTGAGAATTCATGCAAAATAAAATAGATATAATAAACAAAATTAATATTCCTCATACATTAAGCCATATAGTCTATTCTCTTACCTGTTCAGAATCGACATACAAGGGGTTATGCGAAGGAGCGTTGTGTTGATTTAAATCCTTTTTCATTTGGAATTAAAATTAATGGGCGTCATCTTTAGGGATGGCAGACAGATTTGCCTGCAAGAATTTTCTTTGTATTGAGAAGGTGCAGTTTTTTTTTTGTTTGTTTGTTTTTTTTTGTTGTTGTTTTTGTTGTGTTTTTTTAGTAGCGTCATTTGGAGTCAGATTACCAATTTATCACTAACATTTGCTTTGCTCCACTGACATTCATGGTCACTTTTTCTGTCACTCAATCGCTCTTGTGCACTTAACCACATCATCAGTGTCTCAAACTTTTGACTCATCACCCACTTTGACTGTTAGATGAAAAATACACCTCCTAGGCTTTTTTTTTTTTTTTTTTTATTGCAGCTATAATATATGTACTGTATATAGATTTCAGTATGTAAAATACTAAATTAAATAAATTGAGGGCATGTTGTACAAGAATTTAGAGCAATTTGCCGATAAGAGTTTCATTTTATTTTTGTTAAAAAAAAATATATAATCTGCCTGTGAAGAAATTAATGCTGATATCATGATTCTTTTATCAAATTATTAAAATGTTGCTGTTAAAGATAAAGATTATGATGATAAATGTGTGTATGAAATCTATCTGCAATTAGGGCTTGGTTGTAATTTTGGACCCTGAACAAATGCATTGTATTTTCATCTTTTTAGCCTATCATAGGAATACAGCTTTCCTGGGGTTCACTGTTCTCTCAATACCACCATCATCAGACACAACTACTGTGGAATGTGGGTCTGGGCATGTTGTATTATTTACTTGCATACTAAGCTCACATACATTTTTTTTTTTTAGTTCTTACATATTGTTTTTAAGGCGAATGTGGGTGAAATACTCACATTGCGGAGTTCTGTCTTCCAATGAGAAAATTAAAGTAATAATTTCAAAGTGAGAAGACATAGCTTCATAGCTGACATAGAACACGAATTTGTGTGCATATCTTTTTTTTATTATATGATCATGTCCTCCTTTGTTTTTATTTCTTTGTCTAACCCTCACCCCAGTGCTTGTCATTATAGTTGGCTGTGGTGCACAGTGTAAAATCTGCAACAAACTAATTAGACTAGTGTGCTCTGACCTGTTTAAAATGATTCACATCAGCTGTCTTGAATAGTGGTGAGGGGTCAGAGGTCAGTGCAGGGCCACAGAGTAGAGGGGATTGGACGGGATTAACCTTGGCCTGCCCATTTGGCCCCTGGCCCAGACGGCCCAGGAAGAGTGGAATTAGCCAAGCCAGACAGGGCCATCTGATTCCAAGCCCTCATCCAATTACTGCTTTATCTCCTGGCCAAATGAGATCAATGCATGGAGGGCAAGGAGACCTGGCAGGCTGGTGAAGGTGCAATAATCAGCAGTAGGGAGCACGGCACTTAACTCCCCTGTGTCCCTGAAAGAGCCAGAGCATGTGTTAGGAGCACTACTTACTGCCATTAGCTCTCAGTGCCTGCTGGAGCCTGACCTGCACTATAGTCTAGTGCATTTTGGCATCTTCGCTTTTTGTGTTTAGTGCTGCACTCAGAAAGGTGAATAATGTGAATAATTAGAGTTTTACCTCTTATCTTTGGTGAATCGACTCTGCAGACTACCCTGACTAAGAGGTAATAGAGAGGAAAAAACCATGTAATTGCTTTTTATATAAGCATTTCATAGAAAGAAAAACCTTGCTAAGCTACTAAAGTCCACTGTTAATTTTCTTGTCAATTAGGGCGGAAAACAAATGTTTGATGTTTGGGGGTGTGATTAGGAAAATAATTAACCTCTGTGTGCCATTAAAGGAGATGATTTTGCTCTCCACATGCACTGTTTAAAGGAAGACAGTTAAATGGATGTTTTTTTCTTCATATACTTTGTTTTATATATATATAATAACTTTTTTTTTTAGGGGTTAAAGCAACAACTTTGGACCAAAACATACCAGCTTTTTGTCAGGCTCTGGAACTTTCTTGCATACCATACCTTGCATTTTTCAACCCTAATTTTCTGTCTGCTATCTAATGAAACAGAATGGGATAATACTCTGTGATATAGCACTAAGTTGGGCACCAAATATTGCAATATAGAATTTTCTGCTCTAAGTTCACACTGCTAACATAGACCCCAAAGAATGAATATCTGATATGCACATTGAATAAAAAAAAATTAAATGCAATGTGAGATCCCTTATGGGCGGCACAGTGGTGCAGTGGTTAGCACTGTCGCCTCACAGCAAGAAAGTCCTGGGTTCGATTCTGGGTCAGGACGTTTCTGTGTGGAGTTTGCATGTTCTCCCTGTGTCTGCGTGGGTTTTCTCCGGGTACTCCGGCTTCCTCCCACATTCCAAAAACATGCAAATCTGGGGGTAGGTTAATTGGTCACTCTAAATTGCCCGTAGGTGTGAAAGTGAGTGTGGATGGTTGTTTGTCTCTATATGTCAGCCCTGCGATGAACTGGCGACTCATCCAGGGTGTACCCCGCCTTTGCCCCAAGATGCTGAGATAGGCTCCAGCCCCCCCCGCGACCCCTAACGGGATAAGCGGTAGAAAATGAATGAATGAATGAACTTTTTTCATAGCAACTTTAATTAACAGACTTACACTTCAGAGAAATAATCATAAACACAGTAAGAAGCAGTCAGATCTGAAAACTGCAGAGAGATTTTATGTGTCCACAAAAGTCTTTAAAAAAAAGTCTTTGCTGGCTCTGGCTTCATATGATATAATGCTCCTCATATGTATTCTTGATAATTCTGCCATTCTAGTGATTGTATCGTACTACTGGTGTTTCCCTTAGCCATTGGAGGACTGTTCTGTACCCACAGTACTGCCGGACCGGGACACATTTTGTTGAACTTATGTTCCATTATTTCTTACCATGCTTGTGTTCTGGGCATGAGTATCCTTTGGAGAGCAATAGGTAGCCTTTGAAGAGTGTCTGTCCTCAGCTGTGGCCCTACGATTGTGCATCGACTGCTCCCCTACAGTCCTCCTCCTACCACCTGTCTGTGACCAACGCTCCTCTCCACAGCACACTTAGATTTAAGTCCTCTTAAATTCACTACAGCTGGCCAGCCGCACAGGGAGAGCTGGCATCACAGGGGCCCTATGACAATCAGTGCCCAGCTAGAAAGCACTAATGAGCACTGGGAGGGGAGGAAAGGGTGTTGGCGTATTGCGCACAGACAGCAGCAGTGGTGGGTAGGATTGGAGGGGGTTTAGGCAGTGGGCTGGGTCCGGCACAACGCTGACTAGATTCCAGGGGGCAGAGCTGCAGTCAGTTTGGGAAAATATCACAGCCCATTAGTTTGGAGCAATGAAATGAAGTCAACTTCTGGGACTCCATTAGGCATGCTGCGCTTAGACAGACAGCGTCCCTTGGTGTGATGTTGCTATTCTGGAAGGAATGAGCACAGAGATATAATTGGACTGGGGAAATCAAGCAAGTTTCAGTGGTCCTGGTGGGCCTCTCAGACTGAAAATGAGAACACAGGCCTTTGTATTTTCTCCCCCTCTCCCTGTTAGCTTTACAGCTTTTTGAAAAACAGGAGTAAAAAGGAGAAGACAGCCAGTGTGCTTGGGTTTTTCTTTCCATTTTTCTTTTTCTTCTCTGTCTCTTTCTCTGTCTCTGCTCTCTTGTGTCTGTCTCCCCCTCCTCCCCTAGCCTTCGCTTCTGCTTTTTTATTATATTTTACCATCTGCTTTAAATGCATTATTTTCATTTTTTTGTCTCCAGCTCTGGCTAACCCTAAGCTAAACAATATGCATTTATTCATCAATGTTTTTCTCTAAGCATTGATGAGACTGAGGATTCAGCTTGATAATGAACATGGCTTAGTCTAACACAGGCTGTTTGCTAAGCCTCGCAAGGCTGTTTACTGTAAATTAGTGCCAGCTAACTCCATTAGTTTGGAATATACTAGGGCTTCCATAAAAGCAATGGCCAAGTATATAACCTATACCATGTTTTTCCTTCTCTATAAAATGCCCTTTCTCTAACAGTATCAGCAACGCTCACTGACATTTTGGCTCCTTTAAGGCAGCACTGAGATATACTGTAGATAGAGCAGACTGGCCTCAGCGCTCTGTGTGATTGATGTGTAGTTTTATCACCATCATGGGACATTTTCATTCCTTCAATTTCTAGAAGGCATGCTTCACTTGGTTTTTACCCAAAACTACTTAATGTACTGCGTCCTAAATAAAGGACACTATGCCAGTTCACAAAGTTGATATACTGTACTTAAATAGTAGAGGTCCATCATTTCCTTTGGTTCAGTAGCTGATTAATAATTTGATCGAGTCTCTGATGGTGTATTGCTGGTGTCTTCATTACTACTTAATCAAGCACATGTTGACTGCAGTTTATGGCGTGTTAGCCAAAGTGTTTTTTGCTGTAAGGATAAAGAAATGTGTTGCATAAATATAGAAGATCAGTTCAGTAAGCCCTTTAGCAAGTACTTACTTACCATGGCTTTATCAGGGGATTGGTAAAAGATCAGTTCAGATCTATCCATTTAGACTAATTGGTTTTATAAGGGATTGATGAGCATTGTTAGATTACAGGGTCAGAAGAGATATATTTACTGAGACAAGAAGACAATCTGTTCACTCCATTTTAAGTGTGTTTTTCTGCTTAATTGTTTGAAAAGCATATTTTTAAGATAAATATATTTAGTTCCACATTAAAATGTATAAAAACAACTAATTCTATATTTTTTTTGACATGCAATTTATCCCTTAAGTTCACAAAAATGATCAAACCCAAAGAAATCAGTTTCTTGTTGCTATAATAGAGTTGGACAGTGAGGACGGAAGTTGGTAAAGCTTTAAGCAAGCTTTAAAACGGTACCTCATCCATAGACATTTCAACCTGAGACATATCAGACAGATTTTCAATGACAGTGGCAGTTGTTTAACACCGAAGACAACAACTCCCATGATCCTGTGCTATACATGTTTTTTTTAAATGTTTTTGTTTATATCAAAACAAACCTTGCCTGCAGCAAATAGATAGTATGGCGAAGTTCAAATATACAAACATATGATTCACTAAAATACAGCTTGACAAAAGGAGTGCACTATACCTCTCTTCCTCTGCTTTTTGTCTTTTTTATTTGTAAGATAATGTGCTCATAGCAAGACAGCCTTGACATTTATGTACCTCTTGGGAACACATCACCATGAATGTTATCAGCACCTTAAAGACAGCCCTCAGTCTCCATATATCCCTGATAGGTTCTCAGCCACTTCCTCAAAGGGCACAACCCACATCAACCTTCCACCCCTGACCTGTCTGCCAACCAGGGGAAAGAACCCCTGACAGCTTCTTTTCATGGTCAGAGGAGGGGCAGCTTGTAAAGAATAGGTGAAATAGAGGGTAAAAAAGACAGCAGCCATTTGAAATGTCTGCACTAAGATCTAATCAGGTTGCATTGGCTGTGCCCCTCTTTAAAGTAGCACCATGACATTACAGCTAGCAGCCTCTGCTGGGTCCAGGCCTCACAGGGTGTATCATTTCAGCTCCCTCACCTCCTCCCTATAACCCTCTGGAACACATCATCCACCTCAGTCCAAGCTCTGGATTTACCCCCCTCCAATAAAGCAGCCTTGACAGGTTTGTTATCTGTCCGACTGTCCGCAAGCCCTGGAGAGTAGCAGCACTGGCAGTTAGGGAGGGGAATTCTGCAGGAGAAGCAAGGCAAATAAATGTCAAGTGAACGGGCAAGGGTGGATATTATAGCTTCTGGGGACCACAGACAGGGTGAGTGAGAAAGAGAGAGAGAAGAGGGAGAGATTCTGTTTTCTATCCTACCACTCAATCTTTAATGAAATCTGTTCAATACATTCATACACTATCTGGTCTGTAATAATTGTAATCATAAGGAATATAATGATAGCAAAAACTCACGGTACAATATTATCACAATATCTAATCTAAAATATGGTATATAGAGTCAGTGTACCATTTGTAAACGTATTGTGTTCACTTAAAGTACTCCTGATTTCCTCTAATAGTAAACTGTATAAGCTGGCCATGACCAAAGCATGTGCAAAATGCTTCTTTGAAATGTCTTTGGCAATGAACGATTCAACTAATTACAAATGGAAAAAACAAAAAGTACAATAAACAGTAGCAGTCCTTTACATAATGGGAAAAGAATATTTATTCATCAGCTGTACCAGTGAAAACTTTAGCATTCTTTGTTGGCAAGCACCACTGTGGCAGTTGAGCTGGGGTGAAAGAACACTGCTACATGCTGCACTCAGCCAAGCAGAAGACTGACCTGGCCAACGATCAAGCCTGTGTGCAAAACATTTAATGTGTGGTGACAGTCCAGACTCTTCCACCGCTACATCCATATTATTATCAGGCACCAATTAGAGGGATTCAGAATGCATAGTCAGGCACCAGAGTATGAACAATCAAATCTGTTTATTTCAGACAGTTGTCTAAACTGTGAAGTGAAAACAATTAGGCTGAGGTACAAAATCACTAGACTTAAATCAGGAGCTGAAAGAACTAACTAGATCATAACCAAAGAGACTCACAGGGAAGAAATTCTGGAACGCTGACACTAGGGAACAAGACAATCTGAAACAGGAAGGAAGGAACACACGGCTTAAATACACTGGGAAGGGGAAGACAACTAGACCCAGTTGCTACACATTAGGGTGGGGATGCAATCACCTAAGAAGGAAGAAAAATTGACAGGACACGAGGAATAAGATACAAAACCAATTTCATAGTAAACAGGAAACGATAAACTGACCCTAACAAACAGACACTTAACACTAATAGACCCTGACAGTTATGTGCATGGTCTGTGAAGCCCACTATTGCATAATGATTGTTGTTATTAATTTTGGCGAGTTCTCACTCCAAATCTCTATTTCAACACCTCAGCTATGTATACTCCCGATGAAATGCTGTCCTTTGACTCCACTATGCTTGCTATCCTCCGAAAACTGAAGTCAAGGACTTATGTCTGTGAATGATGGTGGTGGCGCGCCAAATGGCATTGTCCTACTGTCCGCACACCATTGTGAATACAGAATACCAGATTTCTATTACTTGAATTATGCAGTAATACTTCTACACAATGTGTTCTTGTACAAGAGGTTTGGGGGAACAAAATCAATCAAATTCATCGATGTTTGTGGTGTATTTGGCTGAAAATATGAGTATAGATAGGCAGAGAGAGAATTTGTCACCATATACGTATCTACAATACCAAAAAAATGAACCTTAAAGTTCTGTCTAATACTTACCCTGGATTATTGACATGATATTATCATTCTATGTGCATTATTAACGTGATCAATATTTAATTAATATCACCTTTATTTTTGATATCTAATCTTAAAGATCAAAGGGAGGTAGAGTATGTAGTATGTATGTGAGTATGTATAGAGATGTCATGCATTTTGTGTAATTTTTACCCCCCAAAATTACACATTTCCAAACCATAACTTTCATCAGTTCAAATGAGAAAACTCTTAATGAAAGGCTTTCTGTATCTCCACATTGATTCAAAATTTTTGTTTCTGTTCTATCAAAGTGAAGAGGAAGAGCAGAATTTTCTTTTCATTAATTTTTTGTTTTATTTATTTATTCTATTTTTACTGAATTCTTACTTTTTTTAATGGACGACATGATTACTGTCCAGGTATTTACTAGTAAATAAACATGTCAAACTAGAAACACTCAGAAATAGCAGAACTCCTCAAGGGCTCCTGCAGCATGTTTTGCAGTGGTACATGTTGGGACCACTGCAAAAACAAGCTGCACATCTTTAAATGAACTGTAGGTTCTTTGGTATCTCACA
>KV751347.1:1675500-1694177 GCA_001698575.1 Mola mola
AAGGGTGCTTTTCAAAACACTCAAGGACACTCTTCAGGTAAAATAACAATATAAAACAGCGAGAAGAAAACAATAAAATATTAAGACAGAATTATAACAACAATTGAAAAGAAAGAGTAATAAGTGTAAAACCATTGAGGCACTATCATGAATGTCTTTTGGGAGAGAGTTCCAGAGATGGGGAATGTAGGGCTGAAGGCTGAAGGTGGGTGAGGAGTATGGAGGAGGAAGACTGGAACGTTTACAGAGGTGCTACGTTATAGAGAGCATTGAAGGTAAGAAGAAGAATCTCATAGTGTATGTGGTTTTTGATGGGAACCAGTGCAGTTGTTTGAGGACAGGAGTGATGTGTTCAGTGGAGGGGATTCTGGTAATAATCATAAAAACACATCCAAATTGGCAGGGGTAAAAGAAAATCACTTGTTATCGATGCTATAGAAACTGCTTATCTGAGTAAATGACCTCAATGACAGTGTTTAACGTTTCTTCATTTTGATTACATTAATTTTGAGTGGATGCATCTCTGACCTCTTTGTCTCCAAGCACAAGTCAGGACAATAAATTACATTTTTATATTAGACAATTAAGGCTAGAAATATTTTTTGAGCTATTGCATGAAGATGTAGGAGTATAACAGGAAAAAAGTTTATGTTTTGCTGCATCGTTATTTTCTTCTTTCTTCTGTAATCTATTATCATTGTGCCTATTCCTCCTTTTATTATTTGCTTGTCCACCACATGCATTATGTTTTTTTTCCCATTCTAGTTTATCTCTTACCTAACTATCATGGCTCAGAACAATTTGACTCCAAAAATGTAGACAGGGACACGGGAAGAATTCTCAACATTTAATCAGGCTCAGGGTCAGTAAACAGGAAGGCAGAAACTGGGCGAACAATTACAAAACAGTAAGCAAAAGTACAAACCATGAGGTCAAAACTTACAAGGCTAACACGAGGAAACTGCCGGAACGCTGACAAGAATGACAAGACAATGTTGCACAGAAAGAAGGGGAGGCACAGCTTAAAAATATGAGGAGGAAGTGAAAACAAACGAGATGCACACAAAAACACAAAACACTTATCACAATAAAACAGGAAACGTAACTTAACATAACTTAACGTAAAACTAACTCAACAACCTAGAGAACCTGACTAACAGGACCTATCACAAACACAGTAATTGTACCCCACCCAAAAGCCATGCTATTTAGTAGGTTTGTCTATTCCAGTTCAGTAAAGTTTTCAAGTATTGCCATCTTCAGAGCAGCGTCATTAAACTTGTATCAATCATTTCCTCAAATCCTTATTTTGACCTCATAATCTTGTAGAGAAAAATCCTCAGTTGTATTTTAGGAATTACATTTGTGTGCAATATGGATTGGAGTTTTATCTTTGATTAATTGACTTGCTAATTAGGCTTGCCACAACAGTTTTCACCTTGTGGAACTCGAGAGGTATATATTCTGCTACTCCTTTACCAAATCACCTGAGCTGATGTAACACCTCACCTTTGTATATTTGCTGCTTGTAAGGCTGTTATCTTCACACATTTCCATCTAAATTGTTCAGCTCTTCAGGCTTTGATCTGTCTCCCATGCTCACAGAGGAGATTACAATCTAAATTGCAAGATAATTTCTTCGGTCTTAATCGCTTGGCTCTAGTGAAAGCTTTGCTGCCACCTTCAATCCTTTTAGAGCTACTTATTCTGCATGGGTGTGAATTAGTGGATAATGGGCCCAGCAGCAGGCCAGGTACAAGCTATTAAAGTGTTCCTGACATTGCCTTGGCAAGTCCTTGGGTTAGAGGGGAAGGGTTCATTGTTGGAGTGTCAGTTTGGTTGAGTGGATTACATGCAGTTTAGGGGACTAGATTCTATTGAGCCTTTGCCCAGTTATCCTTTTGGATTGGATTGCAAGTGAGAAACCTACCTCAAGTGCACCAGGTGAAGTCTATAGGATCCTGCTGTTAAGCATTAAGCCACTGAGCCCAAAGATAAAGTAATCACGTTCACAGCACAATGTGATAGATAACACGTCCATTTTACTTTTTCTCCTGACACCAACATTGATTTATTAAGCATCTAACTAGTTTTCCTACACATTAGTTTATTGTACATAGCATCACCTAAAACAAGGAGGTTATGCAAAATGCAAAATTTTTTAAGGGTAATATTGACAGAAAGAAAACATGAATCACAACTCTGAGGGCAGTGTAGTACCCAGAAGTCTACAGTACGTCACTGTTATCTCGTAATTGATTTTCAAATTTCAGCCATTACAAGCATGTATTTAATTTAATCAATGAATTATTACCTTTGCAAAACTAACACAAATTTTATTTTGATTATTTTATACATCATCACTCAGATTTATCCGAGCAGAGCAGCAATATGTTGACCATGTGACCAACAGAAACTGCAGAATTAATTGAGTTAAACCAACTCTGTGATGAACAAAACAACTGTGCTAAGTGTGTTTTACTGAGAAACCCTGCTCCTGTTCAACTGTCGTGTCTAGCTAACAGCAGTATCCACTGCAAGAGACCTAAAGTTAGTTAGTTACTTAGTTTTTTGTATGTAGACATGACTGTAAGATGCTTTCAATGTAAGTAATTTATTAGTATAATTAACCAGGGATTGCTAGGGATGTTATGCTTTTACCTGTCAGTTGGTTGGTTGGTTTGCTTAGCAGGATTACCCAAAAGGTATCAGATGGATTTCAATGGATTTTTAAATGAGCCAACTAAGAAATCTTTTTAAAGTGTTCTGAATACAGGGATTTTAATGTAAGGGGACTATTGGTAGAGATATTGGTATGAGTGTTTCTGCAATTGTTTCATTGACCACTATTTTTCAACAGGGCATGGTGTCTAAAGGCCTGCAAAAAACAAACAACATTTTAATTGCTTAAAGAGGCTGTCCACAAATTTCACACAACAAAATTCCAAATTTAGGTTACAGGATGTTGGTGTAGAAGTAGAAGTCTGTGGTTCATATGGTAGAGCAGTTGTCTAATGTTGTCCAGTTGCTGGTTCAATCCAAAACCCTGTAGTTAACATGTCTGTAGTTAACAAGTGTCCTTAAGCATGACAGTGGACCCCAAATTGCTCCTGATGCCATCAGTGTATGAGTGTGTGTGAATGGGTGAATGCAAAAAGTGTGAAAGTGCTTTGAGTTGTTAAAAATGACTAGAAAACCGCTATATAAATACATATATATAAATAAATACATACATTACCCTTTACATATGTTTCCGTTGTGCAGCAATTTGAACGTCTCATTGTGTCCCCATTTTGGCTTGTGAATGTATTAACGAATATCGGCCATCTGTTTATTAGGAGAAGGTAAATTCAGCCGTGGTCATCCATTCATGTAACAGAGGATCACAGCGACATATAAGATTATCTAGGTTCTGGTCTGAAATCTGTTAAATAGCCGTTTGACATTGCTGAATCAAAAGATAAGTTGATGTGCTTGCAAAATGAGTTTGATTGGATTAAGTGCTCTCTATATATACATAACAGGTTGTTTTTAAGTAAAACTTTTCAAGTTTGGCCCCTGCTGACATTGATAGTCATATGGGGAGCTGTCAGACCCTGCTGTCACATTTTCCCTCCTTTTCTTCTTTACTTTTTCTTGCTGGAGACTTCCGAATGGATAACAATGAGTCCCTTGGCTGTGCTCATCTGATTCCATCAGGAAGAGGAGAAAAGCACCACGGGGGCTAGGGAATATCTCGCCTGAGAATGGTAATTTGCCAGCTTGAGCATATCCTCAGAGTGCAGGACAGATGAAGAATAGACAGATTTCACATTCTTTATTTATTAAATTTCATAAGCGATACATTCCTCCTGAGAGCCACAAACATTCTGCCACGTGTCATATGGTAGGTAGAGAGAATATGGTCGAGAGCCGTCAAAGACAGCCTCCCAATCATTCAGTCAGTCTTATGTTTGTCACCCATGTTCATTTAATGTGAAACTACTCTCATACCACACAAACTGAAAACACTTCAATAAAAGGCTTAAAATGTGGCTCCCTGGTGCACTATTTGCCGTGTATTTTGAGCCCATAGCCTTTAAATTGCTACCTTGTTTTACTGCTCAACGTAGCCAAATATATTCAGTTCAAGCCATTTGGTTTTTCTGAATGGTTGAAGTACAATGGATTGAATAGATTTGTACTGCATCTTTCCCATCCTTCATGTATGTGAGGAACAGTACATGACGGTGAGCCTCAACAGGGTTGGCTTTATGGTAAACATTAATTAAGATAATTGATTAACTTACAGGCGATGCCTGATGTCAGACACCCAAAGAGGCTCCACTACCCCGGGCTATTATTTAATACAGGTATGTTGTTTCCTCCTTTTGTCCAGGAAAAGTTCCTTGCTTTCTCATTCCTCAGAGGGCTCCACCATGACACTTCACATAACTCTAAAAGGATGGGGGCCACAAAGCCATACTTGAGAGGTATCAATTTGCAATCTGCTCGTCTCCCAGCTCGAGATTCTCATTTGATCTGGGTGCTTATGTGCATTGGAGTTTCAGGGCAAAGGGATAGTCTTGAGGCACAAATTGTAAAAGAAAGTTACCTGAGGAGATAAGACAATAAAGGAAGAGGGGGGTCTTTTTTCTGCACTATGGAGCTTTGTTATTCTGGAAAAACCAGAAGAACCATTTGAGCAGTCGCCCTGCAGAATCTTGACTGAGGAGCCAGAGGTCCTTCAGTGAGTTTACTTTGAATGGCTGAGGTCTTTTGAATGTGTTTTGCTTAAAGAAGAGGTCTTTGACAAGTAAGGGCTTTATGATTCTCCTGTGCTCCTCTGCTGTTATCACCATGGTCGGCTTGACATGCGGAAGGAGTGACAGCTCCCATCGCTAGTATTGTCTGTTGGTATTAGCTTATGATAATAGAAGCATACTCTGCATGTCTGAAATGCTGATTATGTAGATTTTTGCCCTCAATGTTTTTAGTTTCCCGGTCACAAAAGGGAGAATTACCTTATGAACTATTAAAAATTAAAATCTCTCAAATAAGAATGGTGTTAATAAGTGCTCAACTATTGAAGAAACATTACATTTATTTTTTGTTTGTATTTACATAAGACAAAAATGTCTGTATATTGGCTGATTGATAATTTACTCCTAAAAGCAGTTTTAGACATTATTAATTCTGTCCTCCTAAATTACCAAGCCTCTTAATTCTTCAAAACATAGAAGCTCACATAGTTTTTGTATATAACAGTGCATGTCAACTCAATTTGTTGATTGGTCCCCTTTCTCCACCCTCCTCTCCTCATCTATTTGGAAGGGAATAGGAGAGAAAAATAATCCAGTTGAATGTATTAATTCAACATGATGAATCCTGTATTCAAATCAATGGAATGAATAATTAAAATTGGCTGATAAAACTTTCAGCAGAATTACTTTGCTGAAATTGCTGAACAGATGTGTCATTTTAATGAAAATCCACAGCCAAGCTCTTTTCCCCATCCTCTCTGTTGGATAAAAATATTATTCCCATGGCACATTCTTAATTTGGTGGTAAATACACTCGCAGCCATCTCCAGAAGGCTGGGTTGGAGCGGGTGGAGAGAGAGGAAGAGCAACTTGTCACACTTAGTAACTTGATTTCTCCCCCTACATGCAGTAACAGCTATTTACAGTAATTCACAGCACTCCATTGTTGCAGCAAGTCCCAAGGGGGACTTATTAAAATGCAATAATCTCCTTATTTAAACAGAAACAATAAACAATAGAATTCCCACAGATCTAAAACAGAGCATAAGCCCCCATCTGCTGTTAATGATTAGAGTCTTGATGAGGGAATTTAATTTGCAACATTCAAAGATGGGAATCTGTGCAGAGCTCTCCTCCAAGGCCCCCATACTCATTTGCCTCTTACTTTATTTGTCTTTTAAATTATTAATTTAGCTGCCACTAATGTTGCTTTAGAGAGACGCCATTAGATACATTCAGGCTACAATAACATGCTTTAAAAGCTGTGAGTCTTTGTACATACATCTTTGTACTTATTATATCTCATGATATGTCCTCTGTGACAGAGGCACGGTGCACCTATAACCAAACTCATTGTGGTAGTTTCCAGCATGTGGATAAACTCAGTTACATCAATAACAGCTTTCCGCTTTCTTATCATACAGGATACAATGAAAAAATGATTCCACTAATGTTGACTGCTTTTTATTGGGTGTTTGTTAGCTAACATGGTCTTGGGCATCTCGTAGTGAACAACATCCGCTTACTTGGTGACATGCTTCTTTTTGAGACGCTGAAATAAATTGGTGTTGCTGCTGCCTTTAATAACAACAGCCTTTAAACAAACTGCAGTAGATTCTTGATTGTTTGATGTCTGACCTCGCAAAACTGAACCAGTCCAGAATGATTAACAAAACTGTGTGTCTTTTGGGTATGATTTTTCTTTGCATGTCCACATGTTGTTGTTTGTGTGTGTGTGTGTCACGGAGCGCCCCAAGCACTACAAAAGCCAAAGGGAAGCTGCAGAGGAATGTAATGAGAAAATCAATTTTTATATTATACAGTCTTCCCAAACCACAAATTTGTATCAATCAATAAAATCTATTTATAACCCAACCCTATATATTGTACACTCTGATGTAAACATAAGACATGCTGCATTTGATCGACATGAAAAACAAATTTGTACAAAAAAGTGCATAATCAACAGGCTGCCCACACTGGCTGAAGTTAGGGTTCAACAGTCACTGTAGTAGTCGCTGTTTTGTTACCTAGCTAGCTAGATATTAAGATTATTTCATCATTAGATATGTTTCTGTAATGTTAGACTTCCACAATGAAAATATGTTGCAGGATTTAGGGTGTAGCTGTAAGAGAATTTATCATTCTATATAGAACCCTGTCCACCACCCACTGACCTACCATCATTGTCGCCAGGCCAGTTCCTTGCCTTGTTTGTAATGTAAGGACAAGAAGAAACCAAGAGATGTGAGATTTCACAGTGAGGTTTGATAAGTTATGAATGAAAGACTTTGAGAGCTTTGTGTCTGACCGCCAGGTACATACTGAATGACTGTTGAGTCAGAGCCTCCTGAAGGGCAACAGTTTCTCCTCTTTGCTTGAATGTCAAAACCTACATAGATCATTTGAGGCTGCTCTGAATCATTAGAAATTATTATTAATTTTCAGTCTCACATTAACTAAAACAAGATGAAACAGATGGAGTTCCTACCACAGCTAGGAAACTGTAAATTAAAAAGGCCCATCTCACAGCTATTCTCAATCATAATATAATGATAATGGATCACTTTTGTTATTTTAAAAGCTGTGAGTCTGCATGTTTCTCTACAATTAGCACGTGTGCAGAGTCTCTGGGCACCCATTTTCAATGCCAGCTCTAGGATCTTGAGGATTCTTGCAAAGGTGCACAGCTTACTGGAGATTCAGTGCCCTACTACTCAATTTTAGATGGCAATAGCATCCATCTATAGCGCAGAGCAGTTCTTCATCATTTCAAATGTGGCACTCTCTATACAGACCAAAATGCAGCAGGTGCAATGCTAAATATGTATTAAAATTTCCTTACTCTGTATTCCCATGGGCTCTTTGCACTACTGATCTCCCTGCCCAGTATTACACATTTATGGTTGCAAGTGTTCGAAGATAATCCTTATACCTGCTGTAGTAAGCAGTTTGCCCCAGACACTTCAAGTAATGAGCTTGGAGGTTAAAAAGTAGAGTGCCAGTCCCAGAGGGTGTTGTTGAGTTTTGGATGGGGGTGGGAGGGAGTCATGTAGTCTCCAGAGACACAGTTAGGGCTAGACCTTTGGCTGAAGGCATATCAGTCCTCAGTATGGATGAAAAACTGAGTCATTTTGAATTGTAACAAATTAAAGTTCAATGGAGGGAGACCACAGAGGAAAACTGTTTTTGACATGCATTAGTTCCAGCAAAAGATATGTGAGCAACATCTTCTTCCACTTTCAGCCTCCTTTTCCTCTGAATCTTCTTCTCTCGCACCAACTATCTGCATGTCCTCCTTTACCACATCCATGAATCTCCTCTTTGGTGTTCTTTTGTGCCTCCTGCCAATTAGCTCCATCTTGAGCACCCTTCTACTAATATATTCACTGTCCCTCTTCTGCACATATCGAAAACCATCTCAATCAGTCCTCTCTAACTGTGTCTCCAAATTGTCCGATCCTTGCTGTCCCTCTGTTTTGCTCATTCCTAATACTGTCCATCCTTGTCAGTCCCAAAGAGAATCTCACCATCGTTAACTCTGCCACCTCCAGCTCTGCCTCCTGTCTTTTGGTCAGTGCCACCGTCTCCAAACCAAACAACATTGCTGGTCTCACTACCCTCTTGTAAACCTTTCATTTCCCTTTTGCTGTTATTCTTTTGTCACAGGTCACTCCCGATACTTTTCTCCACCCACTCCATCCTGCCTGCACTCCCTTTTTCACCTCTATACCACACTCCAAGTACTTAAACTCATGTACCTTTTCCAATTCTACTCCTTGCAACCTCACTGTTGCACTTCCCTCCCTTTCATTCACACATGTATTCTGTCTTGCTATGACTGACTTTCATTCCTTTTCTTTCCAGCGCATACCTCCACTTCTACAGGTTTTATTCCACCTGGTCCCTGCTCTCACTGCAGATCACAATGTCATCAGCAAACCTCATCGTTCACGGAGATTCCTGCCTGACCTCAATTGTCAGTCTGTCCATCAGCATAGCAAACAAGAAGGGGCTCAGGGCTGATCCTTGATGCAGACCTACCTCCACCTTAAAGCCATCTGTCACTCCTACAGGGCACCTCACCACTGTCATATTGCTCTCATACATATCCTTCACCAGTCTACCATACTTCTGTGCCACTCCATACTCAACTCCCTCATACAGAACCACAGTTCCTCCCTCTACACAAAGACAAAATGCAACTCTTTCTGACATTCTCTATACTTCTCCATCAGCATTCTCAAAGCACACATGGCATCTGTAGTCGTCTTTCTTGGCATGAAACCATACTGCTGCTCTCAAATCATCACTTCTTGTCTTAGTCTTGCTTCAGCTGCTCTTTCCCAAATCTTGATTGTGTGGCTCATCAGCTTTATCCCTCTATAGTTGCTACAACTCTGCACAACACCCTTGTTCTCAAACATCGGCAACACTTTTCCTCCATTCACCAGGCATCTCTTCACTGTCCAAGATCATGTTGAAAAGTTATGTCAAAAACTTCACTGCATTTTCTCCTAGACACTTCCATACCTGTACCGGTATGTCATCGGGACCTACTGCCTTTCCATTCTTCATTCTCTTCAAAGCTTTTCTCACGTCATATTTACTAATCTTTCCAACTTCCTGTTCCAAAGTTTCCATCTCCTCCACCCTTATTTCAATCTCATTTTCTCCATTCATCAGCTCCTCAAAATACTCCTTCCATCTTCTCAGCACGCTCTCCTCACTTGTTAGTACATGAACCATCCCTGTCCTTACTTACGCTAACCTGCTACACATCTTTCCCAGCTCGATCCCTCTGCATTGCCGGATGATGCAGATCCTTTTCTCCTTCAATGGTGTCCAACCTCTCTTACAGCTCATCATACGCTTTGTTTTTAGCCTTTGCCACCTCCCTCTTCACCTTAAATTGCATCTCTTTGTATTCCTGTCGACTCTCCTCTGTTTTCTCACCATGACACTTCTTCCTCGCCAACCTCTTCCTCTGAATACTCATCTGTACTTCCTCATTCCACCACCAAGTCTCCTTATCACCCATCATCTGTCCAGATGACACACCAAACACCTCCCTACCTGTCTCCCTGATCACTGTTTCTGTAGTGATCCAGTCATTTGGCAGTTGTTCACGGCCACCCAGAGCCTGTCTCAACCTCTCCCTGAAGTCCTCACAGCAGTCTTCCTTTTTCAGCTTCCACCATTTGATCCACTGCTCCACCTTTGCTCTCTTCCTCTTCCTCACCACCAGAGTCATCCTACACGCTACCATCCGATGCTGTCTGGCTACACTCACTACTGTCACCACTTTGCAGTCTTCAATCTCTTTCATTACATTGTCTCCACAAAATGTAGTCCACCCGTGTGGTCCTCTTATACAGTATGTCACCCTGTGTTCTTCCCTATTTTGGAAGTAGGTATTCCCCACAGTCATTTCTATTCCTTTTACAAAATCCAGCACCATCTGTCCTTCCAGGTTCCTTTCCTTGACACCAAACCTGTCCATCACCTCTGTTCCCTTCACCAACATGCTCATTGACATCTGCTCCAATGACCACTCTCTCCTACCTGGGAATATTCTCTACCACTTCATTTAACCCGCTCCAGAATTTCTCTTTCAATTCCATCTCACAGCCAACTTGTGGGGCTTAGCCACTGACAACATTCATGATCATGCCTTCAATATCCAGCTTCACACTCATGACCCTGTCCCACGCTCTTTTCACTTCTACAACAATCTTTACATACTCCACCTTCAGGATCACGCCTACTCCATTTCTCTTCCTATCCACAACATGGTACTACAGTTCGAACCTGGCTCCAGTGTTTCTAGCCTTGCTGCTCTTCCACGTGGTCTCTTGCACATACAAAACACCTACCTTTCTTCTCTGCATTATGTCAGCCAGCTTTCTACCTTTGCCTTTCATTGTGCCAACATTTAGAGTTCCTACTCTCAGTCCTACACTTTTGACTTTCCTCTTCTCTCTCTGCCTCCTAACGCGTTTCCCTCCTTTTGGTATTTTGACTAAAAGTAGCCCTATTTCTGCTGGTAGCCTGTTTGTCAACAGCAACGGTTGTGGTCATTGTGAACCCGGGCCCAGATCGATCCAGTATGAAATCCGTTTTCGTGATTCACATGTTTGGTTTGGCTCCGTTTTTATACTGGATGCCCTTCTTGACACAACCCTCACCATTTATCCAGGCTTGGGACTGGAAGAAATACACTGGTTTGTGACCCCTAGTGGCTTTTTTTTTTTTTTTTAAAAAAAAGAATATTTACCTCAATTTGTTGCAATATGTTACACACCATACCGTCCTTATGAATTAAACAAATAATAATCTTCACCACATTCCCAAATATGCTGGTTGTTAATAGGCTATAGTGTGTACTATAATGTATCACTTCACATTTGTTGAAGTTATAGTAGAAATATTTAGATAAAAATTAGCATTGCCATTTGTAGAATGTCAAATGTTTGTCTTATTTGAGGAAACGGTGTACTTTGTGAGTCATATGGATAGTTTCAATAGCAATTTCCTGTAATTTGTTAGTTTTCGAGGGTTCATGCAATTAAACTGAGAATAGATATTTACCTGAGGAAAAGGAAACTCTACTGAGTTATATTCAAAGCTCTCCCAGTATGTATCAGAATCAGTTACATTTGTTCAGAGGTGGGCCAGGATAACAGAAAACAACCTATGAAGTACAGTTGAGAATATGATACACAGTAATTCTCGTGCAATGGCCCTGGATGTTTGCTAGTGTAAAGGTTATGGATGTAATCTTGTTTTCGATAATATATTATAGGGTGATTTTTTTCAATGTTTTTTTTTTTTTTCAACACGATAAGTTATTTTGTGTTTCTTCATGGGTATTCTATTATTATCCAAATCATTGCTTATTATTGCTTATCAGTATGTATATTAGAGGTATGTTGATCCCTTATACTATTACAAATAGCTTGAATTACAAATACAATTACAATTGCTGAATTACAAATTACAATTTGTCAATACAGGGAGTTTTTTTCACATTAATTAACATTTGCTGTGAATGTCAAAGTTACAATACAAAGTGTGTTTTTGGTTGATATTTGTGGCTTCTTCTGGATCAGTTCTTTGGATATATGTAAAATATCCCTGAATATGATATGTGATGATATACTATAAGTTCATACGCTAAGTTACTTTTGAAATAACATTTTCAGAAAAGCTAAATGTTTCTGATTTGGATATGTTCCGTGAGTCTGATGCATCTTTCAGATTAGTGTCCATGTGATATACTGTATATATATTTTTTTTTTTTTCAAATCAAATAGTTACCATGATGGCTAAATTGACTGACTTCAGCTAACGCACAGTACCTCTATTTAGATCCTTAAGTAAAAAATAGTTTCATTTTTTTAACTTACCTCAATTCTAATGTGGTTATTTGATGAAGAAAAAAAATTGGAAGTGCTCTCTCTTAAGGTACTGTTGTGAAGACCTGTGGTGGCTCTGCCTAATGAGGCCAATTATCCATTGTGGTTGTTCAATCCAGACAGTTCTTTCTTTGGATTGCTTTGATTATTTGCAAAACACTGAGTGCAGCTCGTAAAACAGGCAGAAAATGAAAAAACACTGCAGCTAAGTGGCAAAAGGGCAAAGGATTTACTGTCTGGAGGCACTGAAAGACTATAGCAGAATCTTTGTCATCATCTCTTTGGCTTTTCAGGTAAAGTACCATTAAGTAGTTCTATCATTCACTTTATAACATTAATTAACAAATGAGGTCGCCATTGAAACCTCATTGTTTACCATTTCTCTATAGAGATGATCTGTACCTGCAGAAGTTGTGAATGTACATTTGTCTGGCCAAGAAGTAGCACACCTTCCTTCTTGCAGACAAATCATTTTTCTGACATTAAGTTAATTTGGAAATAATCCTGTGGGTAGCATTGATACAATTTTCACATTAATGCCAGCCGACTTGATAGTATCTTGATGAGCTACCATGCATGCTAAGATGAAATGTGGCTTGACATCATGGTTATTTCCAATTTTTTTTCACATCACTAAGAAAATAGTGTTAGTTCCCTGGGCCATTAACTGTGCTGGTGCTGATGCAGGCTCTCATCACTTCCCCTGGCTGAGCCCAGCAGCTTGTAGCGCATTACAGCTCGCACGTCACTCTCAACTGGATAAGTTGGTGCTTTTTGACACTCCAATGGTCCCAACTTGTAAAGATGTGGTTAATGTAATTATTATAGTGCCTGGCCACCTTTTTGATTTTTCAGGAAATCTATTTGAGCTCCCCAAGCAAGCATTGAGCTGAAAATGAATGGCAAACGTATGTGCTCTCTGAGTGCTTGTGTTGTTATAATGTATGTTTTTCATTATGTGATGAGATGTACAAAGTATATAAGGTTATATTGTATTGCAATGTTTTTACAGGCTAAAGATTAAAATACCACTGGAAATCCTGGTCTGTAAGATGTGTCCAGTAATAGAAATTACAGGGAACAATATTATCACCAATCACAGAATTGAGTTTCAGCCCATGTATAACCATACAGTGACTCGAACATCCATCAATGAACAACGATCAACGTCAATGTGTTATAAAATTGGGAAAATCTATCCAGATAAATACTCTTAAGGAATAGGCTGTCTCTTCAGCCATTTAATTTCAGCATAGTGTGGAAAATCATAATGAAGAGTGGCAAGTGAGGGCAAAAAATTCTTAAACCGGAATTTTTGTTGGTTTGGTGGCAATGAGAAAGATAAGTGGTTGTGACAGTTGTGAGTGATGTTCTGCCATTGGCCTGTGAGCTGTGCTGTGACTAAATTGACAGCGTTGTCAAACACACTGCACATTCCCTAAACCTCCCATGAACCATTTAATGCGGCAAATGGGAGCCCTAATTCTTCATTAAGTCAAAGGAAAGGGGAGAATTGGTCATGTCATTTTCTCCTTGCGTGCTGTTTTAAAGACTCCAATAACCATGCATTTACAGTTGACTGAGGAAGAATTGGTCCTCTCCTACACCCCATTCCCCCACCTTCTGCCCCTCTTCATCTTCTCTTTTTACAACAGCAGCACACTGGCTGTGAAACCTAGTGATGCTTATAGCCAGACTTATTGCTATGGTTATCTTTAATGGCTTTCAAATGTATTGGCTTCTTAATAAACAATGAGGTTATCAATTCCTCTAATTAACTGGTATGCTACCTGCAGAAATTTCACATTAAAAAGCCAAATGATGACTCTGAGGCAAGGAATGCTGTCTGGCAAAAGGTGCTCGTAGGGCGGGTGGGTTGTACCTTAGTACAATCTACCACCACCTTTTGTCCATTGTTTGGAACTGAAATTCAAAGTCGTATCCCATCTGGGAGGGTTAGCATTAAAATCATTGAACCCCAACTACCACCCAGCTTCTATTCTTCCTCTCCTCTTGAAAATGACTGTTTCACTTACATATTATAGTTATCAGCCTATGTGTGCATATGCATTTGGGGGGGGGGGTATTCACAGCCAGCCAGGGCTTGGTGGTTGGTGGTAATGGGACATGAAAACTGCTGAAGCGTGTAATATGATCAGGAGTTACTGTCACAGTGCACTGATGTGCATATCCCAGGCTGATGTGTTCAAGCCGCATCAAGGCCATTTGGCTAAGCTTTATGTGGTGTTCCAGGTGCACTTCAATCTGCTGCCAGTAAGGAATATTGGTCTTTTAAATGAAATGGATGTGTGCCTTCTATCTTTTTCACTTTCTCTGAGTTTCTGTTCTTGACAGGACTGAAGCAATCAGATGTATGCCATATATGCATGGCTCAGAGTGGCAGAACCTGTTGTCTGGCCTGTAAAGCAAACAAAACAATGGATACCGAGTCATTAACTGGCATTTTAAGGTGTACATAATTGCCCTTCTAATGTTCATAATTATCTATTTAAATACAGTTCAAATAATATTTGATTCCCTCACTGATACTAAAGAGTAGCAGTTCCATATTTGTATTAGTATCATATCTGTCTTGAACTCACCTATTGACCTTAAATCCAGGAGCTTGAAAAGTGCAAACCATGACAGAAATCTAATTCCTGGTGCTGCAGAGAAAATCATGCGTACTGATATCAAAATATCATGAATGGATGTGTAACTATTCTTTGAAAATGTTGACATTTTCTTCTTCACTTACTGCACGATATGTGTTTATGTGTGCACTTCCCCACTGTGACTGTGTATACCACTGGTTACAGATATCGCTGTCCATACTTGTGAAAACAGAAATTAGCTATAACTGGCTCTGATTTGTTTTTGCCATGGCTTCAGCAGCCACACTGTGTCACCTGCGAATTTATAGCCACATGTCACTTTTACATGATGGGTTTGTAATAAATATCTGCTGCATATTGCTAAATTAATCTTCCATTTAAAATTAATGGAGTTAGAATCCCCAGGTTCAATGTAATTTGGTGTTCACAGGCAGCAAGAAACACACTGTGAATGCAGAATGAGTTGAGGCAAAACAGCCTAATCTTCCATCACCTTGAACCTGAGAGGAGAGGACGCCTCATCCAGCAGTGGCTAATGAGATTGCACTCACCTCCCGGGAGAAACAGAGACGAGGGGAGGGTGGGTAGGTTTGGAAGAGGGGGAGGGTAAGTTGCAAAGATGGAAGCAAAGAGGATGGATGTGTTGAAGCATGCCACAGCGGGAAATGGTGAACAGAATATGAGGTGAGAGAATGATGGTCCAAGTGCTGCAAGAGGGACATAAAAAGAGGTAGATGGACGATGTATAGAGCAGCTGCCTGTTAGCGGTTTTCTATCATGTCTCACATGTCATATTTTCCTCAACTCTAGGTCCTGCTTTAGGGTGTGGCTGATGTATGTATGAAAGTGCTGGACTATGTTCAGATGAAATGAATTCCACATCACATTTTTACAATTCTCACCAGGCCATGACGAAGACAAAGGACAAATTTCACTGTTAGGGATGTACCACTCAGCAGGGGTGTCTGTCTGTTCATAATTCATAAAATGAGAAAAGGTTCCCCAGTGCAAACCAGACAAAATCATTGTCTAAGAAACTGTAAGGGATTTCTCTCTGCTACCATGAACAGTGTTCTCTGCATGTCTGTGAGCTATAATGGTATCAGAACATCAGGATATGGTAACAATCAGACAATATAACAGTTTGATTGTGAACTGTGATATATAAGTACTATTATTATTGTTAGCAATTTATATAAGTACTGTCCTATATTTCATCATACTACTAAAATGGTACAATTCAATATCCTAGATAAACCTATCTACTTTTTATTTTAACAATCAGTTTTCATACCATGGCAAGCAGTGTACTGCTTCAACCTCAGTTTGTTGTTGTGGGTTCATATTCCTGATACAGTGCATTCTACCGGCTTCGACCTGCACCTATGATCTTTAAATTTAAATTTAATGAAAAATTGTATCCAGCAATAGAAAATCAGGAACATGCACAGACAATGAAGCTTGCTATTTGCTATTCCCGCTTTCGATATTGCATTAAATTGACCGTCTCTACAGTGCATTTCCCTCCAGCAGACTATGGCAGCAGTGTAGGCCAGCCCTGCCAAAGCTCTGCCAAAATATAGGGCTCATAACTTTAGTTTTGAACAGGAATAATGCTATCCTGGCTAAATGGTAGATTAGCAGCCATGTTCTATATAGCATAGTCGAAGATTTTCCCACTGTAATCACCACAACATTCATAACAACATACACCGATCAGGCATAACATTATGACCCCCTGCATAATATTGTGTTGATCCCCCTTTTGCTGCCAAAACAGCCCTGACCCTTCGAGGCATGGACTCCACTTCAGAATACCCTGAAGCTGTGCTGTGGTAGCTGACACCAGGTTATTAACAGCAGATCGTTTAATTTCTGTAAGATGCAAAGTGGGGCCTCCATGAATCGGACTTGTTTGTCCAGCAAATCCCACAGATGCTTGATTGGATTGAGATCTGGGGAATTTGGAGGCCAAATCAACACCTCAAACTTTGTTGTGCTCCTCAAACCTTTCCTGAACCATTTTTGCTTTGTGGCACGGCGCATTATCACATGGCCACAGCCATCAGGGAATACCATTCCATGAAAGGGTGTACATGGTCTTCAACAATGCCTAGGTATGTGGTACGTGTCAAAGTAACATCCACATGGATGTTGGGACCCAAAGTTTCCCAGCATCGCATTGCCCAAAGCATCATGATGGCTTGCCTTCTTCCCATAGTTCATCCTGGTGCCATGTGTTCCCCAGGTAAGCGACGCAAACGCACCCAGCCATCCAATTGGTATAAAAGAAAAACTTGATTCATCAACCCAGGCCAACTTCTTCCATTGCTTTTGATAGATAATGACCAGTGCAGACCTGGAACACCCCACTAGAGCTGCAGTTTTGGATATGCTCTGACCCAGTCGTCCGGCCATCACAATTTGGCCCTTGTCAAATTTGCTCAAATCCTTATGCTTGCCCATTTTTCCTGCTTCTAACACATCAACTTTGAGGACAAAATGTTCACTTGCTGCCTTATGTATCCCACTCACTAACAGGTGCCATGATGAAGAGATAATCAGTGTTACTCACTTCATCTGTCACTGGTCAGAATGTTATGCCTGATTGGTGTATGCCAATTCCATCCGAATAATGAATTTAAATAATATTTGTTGTATTGAATGCACAAAAAAATCAGCAATTAATTGTTTCCTTGAGTTCACATTGTTCTACTAGTGTGCATAAGCAGCAGGCAGAAAAAGCTGGGCACATCCGTCCATGGTTGCTAAAAACGCTGAATACAACTACAAACAAAGATTAAATTACTGTAGAACAAAATGAGACACAATGTTGACGCACTTGAGAACTTATTTGAAAAGCATTGTCCTAGTGGTATTTGAATTCATTTGTTTATACATTACATATACATTATCCATTAGCTTCTATACCTCGATAGGCATGAGATACTGTAAATTTAATTAATTCTGGATCAATACCTTTGCTATTTTCTTAACTCTAATGACATATGTATAATATTATTAATCTCTACTTAGTTCTACATGCCTTTCCTCACTCGTTATTAATACATTTTCGTCAGCTATTGATTAACTCTTTATCTTTATTACCCACTCTTTTCATCACACCCTGAGCACTTTGTCCTTACACCCTCTATTACTTCTTTATATTTCTTCTTGGCTAGTACATACTAATTTAAACACTTAAACACTCATTTGTTTGTCCATTCATTCACTGATTCCATTGATCCACTATATTGATCACACTCTCTAATTCTCTTTATGCTCATGTATAATCAGTGCGCCTCTGTGTGTGTTAGTGTTGTTACCAAAGCAAAGCAACATGTTAAAGGCCTGCAGATGACTTGCTCGACCCTTTTTTCTCCACAAATACAGGTTATTTCATGTCTGTTAGTTGTTAGTTCAAACAGTCTTTTATAATGTTGCAGCAATTACAGAAAACCAAAATGCCTGTCAGTATTTGCCATCTCTCTTGTCAGTGTGACACAACGATCTTCCCTGTCTCTGAGCAGCCACTTGGCTCAGCTTCATACCTGTACTAGTTGAGTGATTGAGTTTCTTCCTACCTCTCTCCTGGCCTGTGTACTTTTCGATGGCTCAGGCCCCTAGCATTTAGCCACAAGAATTGATCCAGATATAACTTGCTATCAATTACCTTTAAAGTAAACTATAAATGAAAAACTGTAATTTTAAGCCATTTAGATCACATCCTTGATCATACTGTTGCCTATTGTATGATGAATGCCCAAAAAATGACATTTATATTTTAGATTAAATTTCTATATTGTTTTCTTCCATTAAAACCACATGTCACATGAAATTACATCACCGTGTATGAGCCAGATCCAACAAATGATGTCATTGCATCCAGCTGTCAATGAAGC
>KV751347.1:1694221-1716050 GCA_001698575.1 Mola mola
TGTAGTTAGCTAGCTATCCGGATTCATCCCAACATTATGTCGCGCCTTTTATCTTGTCATTGGTTCTTTCCCCTTTCAGAAGGAAATATGACACGACGTGGCAGTTACGTACTCTCCAACGTCCGTTTCGGGTGGACTTTAAAAAAATTAAGCAAAGGCCTCTGTTGGTAAAAATGGTCTTGCATGCTTCATTCTGATAGTCACAGCCTCTCTGCCTGCTTTTATTTGTATTCCTTGGGCCAAAATCTATTAAGTGGGATGTGAGAGTAGAAAGTAATAGCTGGCAATATTTGTTAAATTACTTTAAAGCATTCAATCAAAACTTTTAAAGTGATAATGTCAGTGCTGTCAAGGCCCTAACATGGCGATGACTGGATTAATTCTGCTGAAGTTGTTCACAGAGAGCATTCTCCTTTCAATGTAAAATGGGGGTCAGTAACAAGTGAGCTCAGTGCTGGGGTGTTATATTGAAATTACAAGTGAACGTGCTTTGTGAATACACAGCCTGCACCTGTCGCAGGCTTTAACCCCTTGACGCCTGAATTTATTCACAATTATATAAAAGAAATTAATTATTTGTGTTTTTGCTTTCAAACTGATGCTATCTCGACTGCAGTCTTAATGCAAGCGGTATGATGCAAATTTACGACAATCGACGTTAAGGGGTTAAGAAAGGATGGCAAAAGGTTGTCAAAGTTGTAGTGGGGGCAGGCACTGAGTGGAGGTATGTAACCTTTACCTAAAAGCTTTCGGACCATATCCTGCCATCTCTCATAGTCAGTGACACACCAAGAAGGCCGACATGGAGAGGAAGCTACAGAGTGATGCAAGAAGTCTCTTGTCAGGAAATAAAGGCTCTACCCCATGTCAGACACGCTCCATTAGGCCATTGTATGTGTTTTCCTATTAACTTTGAGGGTTTTAATGTAACAGCTCTGTTGACATACTTCATAAGTATGACAATTGTCATGCTGGTCCATGTCCATATGCACGTGTATTAACACTGGTGAGAAGAGGAGCATGTGAAATTGAGAAAACAGAGAGGAGGCAGGAGGTATCGTGGCTTGCTTGGTGTTTTAAAGCGCAAAGCCACAGAGACTGATGTGATACTCTTCAAAGTGAAAGTCATTGAAAACTGTTCTAACTATTTCGGAGTAGGTTTATCATAGGTAACATCCAAAATCTGGTTACAACTCCCATCTCTTTTGTGAAATTGTACTGGCAACAAAAAAAGAAGGTAAGGTTATTCATCTTTAAAAGCTCTTATTTTTTATGTACTCAAATCAAGAAATAACAAAGTTTAAAGAAACAGAACTGATGTGCAGAGACAAGATTTCTTCTACCACACTCTTAAGTTCATTTTTAATGTATGTATAATTGCAGGCTTCGAGTTTTCACATCACACTTGTTTGTACTAAATAATTAACCAGGCCTGGCTTTCAAACTACTTGTTTCATCACAGGCCCACTCAACTCTGCTGCAGAAACAAAAATGATTATACATTTTTGACTGGAATTCAATATCATTTAAATGTAAGAATGTATCTAAAGTCATGGTCCTACATACATTACCTATAAAGAATTTAGAGTTACCTCAAGTCCTGGGAATTTTGGGCACAGCTTTCAACTGTTGTATAATGGCTCTCCTGGCACAACTGTAGGGACACTGAATAACTTCTGGAATTTCACTTCAGACATTGTGTTGAAGATTTTAGGTCATGAGCATATCCTTCCAATGGACAATCACGAGTCAGCATTTCCATCTCGTCACTGTAATACTGTCCAAATTGTACTACTTTGCAGTAATATGTTTTCAGTACCATTGTGTTTATTTGAAGAGTAAAATTTTTTAACAAAGTATCATGAGGAAGCTGTAACCACAGACTGGCCATAAAAATGAACAGTAAATGAGAAAGAGTAATGCCCAGTCCTCATATAGTGAGGGGGGGGGCTAATGAATAAAGATTTCAGAAGATATGTCTTAAATTATTTGGTAGTAATTCTGAGGTAACATAACTTGCTGCGCAGCTGTCATTGATTTAAATGTTTGGTCTAGATTTACTATTTGCTAGCTGTGATGGCTGCTGGATTAGTTTCAGAGATGTTCTGAACTACAGTATAATGCCCAAGGGACAGTGCCTGCATGAACATGTGTGCATCTTTTTTTTATATTGTGACATCCAAGTCAAAAAGTTACAGCAGCCACATAGCATGCCAGAGCAGCATGGCTCCAGCAGCATGTCATGCGGGAACCCAACTTGTTACCTGTTTTATCTGCATGATGTACGAGGTTATCTGTTGAAATTATACCATCAACATTACACTTTCACAGCAGTTTTGCTTTCTCTATCTATAGAACTATGCCATTGCCATGAAATAAGCTATAAAGCTTTGCTTAACATAGTGTTTATCAATAACATCAATTTGAATTTATAAATAGGCTTATAAATTATAACTCTACCCTTATTAAAATGTCATAAAACATCATTCACTGTTATTCAACTAACAAATGCATTTAGTAATATGCTATCATTAATATTTTTCTTGACTTCAACTATAGTTGCAAAATTTTGGATCAATAACTTGTAATAAGGGCATTTTGACAACATCTACTGTACCAATAAAATTGCTTTGGTTGTTGCAGAACAAAGCTAAATATAGAGGACTGCAGTTATTTGTCTTGGTTTGCTGTGGAGCATGCGCATAATCTCACATTTTTTTCAAACCAAAGTAGATTCCGATTTTAATATTTTTTTTTTTCCTTCAATGAAACAAAACAAAAGGACAAAGAAATTACTCAAAACAAAAATTTGAAAATAAGTAAAAATAAAACAAAAAAACAAAATTCTGCTTTTATTTTAACTATAAAAATCAACAAAGACTTACTGAATTTCCCTTTTTGGTTTAAAGTGCAAGAGAGTGAGCTGTAAATTCACATTTCCACTGAAACCTGTGGTTATTGGACATTAAAATATGCCTGTAAACAAAATGTCAGGCCCTGCCATTGTAAAAATCTAATTTTATGTTCCAACTTTCAGGGACCTAATTTTCCTTTCACGAAAGTTTGTTTATTCTTATGAAATCACTTCTGAGAAAATTGTCTCTTCTCTGACAGTGACATAGTGGACCTAGAACCAAACTAACCTGGGGTTGATAGTTTTCAGTATGTGGATAAACTCCGGCTTTTGTAATGGGTTTAGTGGTACCATATCTTTAGCGACATGTAGGGTGTCTGCAACAGTAATAGCTTTCAGCCACGCCCCTTGCTTGTCAAAAGGGATAATTTGGGATAAGGATTCCACTAATGTTGACTGCTTTTTAGTGGAAGTTTGTGGGCTAACGCGGTCTTGTGCATCTTGTAGTGAATAACATTTCTCTCACTCGGCAGTATGTCTCTGTTTGAGATTCTCAAATACAATGGTTGTTCTGCTTTTAGTTACAACCGCCTTTAAACAAACTGCAGTGGGTGGATGGTTTTTTGAGGTCTGACACAACAAAACAGAATGAGTTCCAAATGACTGACGAGACTGAATATCTTTTCAGGATGAGCTCTTCTTGCGTGTCGCAATGTTCTTGTCTTAGTGTGTGTTTCATAGGGAAATACACGAGGGGTGGGGTGGAGTCCACTGAGCCTCGATTCAGCCCCAAGATGTCAAGGAGTCAAACCCAGCAAGAAACCTGTTCAATGGCAAATGGTCCTAGTTTCATGTCAAGTGCCAATAGAACTAGTGGTATTGGCCAAACTCTGCTCTAATAGTGGCACTCCATGCCCAAGTTAATCCTTGAAATTATGATTGGGGCTTACTCATTAATTCATCATGGGCGCCTAATGGTTTTCAAACATGTTTGATATAAATCTGGATTTGGTGTAATACTGGTGGTGGTTGATACCACATACCACAGTTAAAAAATGACACTTAAAGTCTCACCTGCAGCTCTTATAACTCTAGTAATGTGAACCTGGCATAATAGCATCAGATTTTGTCAGAAAATCACTGCTGGAGATAAGGAAAGAAATCCAGGATGGAAGCCTTACTAAGTCAGCTTGAACGCATTGCTGCTGTTAGATAATATCAGGTCAGGGGAAAATGAAAATTGTAGGCCAACCAAGCACCGGAAAATCCGAGACCGTGATGTTCACATCTTGAAAATCCTGGAACAACCTGTTCAACTAGAGGAACCACATTCTGAGCTGAGTCCAGGACCCCAGCAGGATGAGGGGAGGTGTTCATTAGGCTGTCATCATTGATACTAGAACTGCTGGAAATCTACATATGAGAATTTTTACCAAATTCGTTCCTATTGTTTGCATTCACAATGATTCCAACTTTAAAAATGCATAGAATTATTTCCAAGGCATAAACACGCATTTTTGTGTATAAGAAAAAACAACAAAAATAAAACATCCTTCAAGCTGGGGTCCTCCACCAGAGGCTTGGGAGCCTGAGGGTTCTGCGCTGTATCTTAGCTGTTTCTAGGATTGCTCCTATCACCACTGGCACCACCGATGCCTTTACTTTGCTTGGAGGATCCAAAGGTATTTGTAGGTATCCTGAACATGTTGCCTTCTGGTGGTTCAACCCCTTCAGTTGTGATCACCTTGCATCTCTTTGGTATCATCCAGCTACACCCCTCTAGCCTGAATAACATTCCAGTGTCATTTCTGTAGATCCTCGTGATGTGGATCACTGAGTTAATGTCTCGCTCATTCTTCATGAACAGCATGATGCCATCCATGTAGAGGAGGTTACTAATGGTTGTTCAATTTTGGAACCTGTTTCTGAAACCACTCTTTATGATGATCTGGCTGAGGGGTTCAGCCGTATGCAGAACAGCAAGAAGGTTAGATCATCTCCATGGTATATATCGCACTTGATGCTAACTTGGGCAGTTATCTTTAAATTAGCCTCTAGAGTTCTCTTCCACAGTCCCATCAAGTTCTTGCTGAAGGCTGTTAGTGACCTGTTTCTCATTAATTCTGTCGACAAGGAGTTGGCCATGTGTTTTTGATTCTTGCTGGAAGCTTTTACTATTAAAAAAAAAAAAACTTCTTATAAAGAAGTTCTTCAACTTCCTGGAAACATGACTTTTGTCAGTTCTTAAATTTGAAATGAAATAAAACATTTCTATTGATGTGCCCAGACTTGACCCTTCTAAAATCCATAAACCTTCAACCTCTTTTCCTTATCATTATCTTTGACTACCTGTGTGTTTTCCATCTGTACAGCCTTAAGCTCTACCCTAGGCTGTTTTCAAATGCCATTGTTAGTACTCGGAGTGTTTAGCAGGAAGCAACTGGACTTCTTATCTTGTTTGAAGACGTTTCGCCTCTCATCCGAAAGGCTTCTTCAGTTCTGAGCAGAGGACCGCCCCCCCGAGGCTGGTGCTTTCAAACACGTCCTCTTTGTTGGTGATTGTCTCCACCCACTCTGGGTTAAATACCTGGGTTTACCGCACTGACCCTCTGAACTGAATAAGCCATTCGGATGAGAGGCGAAACGTCTTCAAACAAGATAAGAAGTCCAGTTGCTTCCTACTAAACACTCAGAGATCAAGATGACCTGGATGACTGAAAACCTTCACGGACACCATTGTTTGTAGGATGCAGCACAATACATTGCCTGTAGAGGTTAATTCTACAGCAATTCATCATTTCAGTCAGGAGAGACTATATAAAAAAAAGAATGATAAAATTAAAAGTGAAAATGAAGTTCCTCTATTGTGAAGTAACAAAAAGTCTTTTACGCTTTGATCCCACCAGTAAGTAGATCATCGTGAGAACAATCTGATAATTTAAGTGAATCCAACCAATTGAAGACTTTCTTCAGAGACTAAACACTGGTGGTGTTGATGAAGAATGGAGCTTGATGATGAAAATATAGTGTAAATATTTGACCAAACTGGGAATGAGACTCAATGTGAATCATTCACAGGATAATCTTACCAACTATTTAATATGCTCCACAGAAGCAAATCTCATCTCATAAGTCCCTTATTGCACGTGACAACACGAGAATAATTGTACCACCTTGCCCAGTGATCATGATCACCTTAACATCTCCTATCGAATTACCTAAAAAAATATTTTTTTCATTTTGTTTATTCCATTTCTTTCTTCTTCAAGGTTCTCAACTTTTGATTTAATGGCTTGCCTAATGCTCAGTTCTTTGGGGAGTTTACCGGAGACTAAGGGCAGATTCACATTTTAAAATGCAGGCTTAGCAGTGGTAATCTCTGTTGCCAAGAATGGATTTTCTCTGGTGCCCTGATGGTGAAGTAGTTGAGCTCCTTTTTGCAACCCATCCAAGTCTTTATGCTCTGCTCTGTATTATCCTCTCACATTTTAACTTCCACTCTGTACTAAAAATGCCAAGAGAGGGATCACCAAGCTTTATGTCCTTTCCTGTTATATATTAAGTCATGACTCTCCTAATTATCTGTCTTTCCTTTGAGGTAATAGGGACTTAAAATGGTCTTGAACATTATACTATTAGAAATTTGTTTGCCTTATTAAAACCAGGGGAGTTCCTGGAGAAGTGTTAAGAAAATGAACAAGGTTTTCAACACATGATCTACGTAAAATCCACATGGAAGAACTCAAAGGAACAGGAGGCAAGATCCTTGAGACATTTATGAGTTATGACAGATATGACATGGAGGAAAATATTCTTGATCTGATTGTAGAACTTGGACTGGTTCTGCTGGATCCCAAGATACTCTAAAAGACAACAGTTAGACCAAGGGCCCTAGTGGTTTTCCTAATTGATACCCTTTGCTGCTGACATACACTCCTGTTCAATGGAAAATACTGCAGTATCCCCCAGTGAATAGCTTGCGGGTGACAAATAGCTCCTGCTTTGCACTCCATTTTGTCTGAGGCAGCTCACACCCTCCTCCTTGTCTTCCCCACTTCCATGCTCCAGCCTCTGTCATGCACTGCCCCTCCTGTTTCCTCTCCAGGCGCTGACCTTTCAGATGATGCCTTTCCCGGCCTCCCTGGCCAGTAGCTACGCTGGGAGCTATAATGGACTCAGTGTTAATTGCCTGTTGAAGGACAGAGGCAGTTCTGCACAGCCTGATTGCGACTCCCTTGAGAGTACAGCTGTCTGCTTGCATGACTGTTGTTCTAATGCTGTACGGCTGTGAAATTTGCACACCATGTGGCTATGCACATTTCGACACAGTGCCCATCACACACATAAATTACAACTTTTTTGTCACTTAAGACTGAACTTCTTTATTTTTTTCTGAGAAAATGGTTGTAAAAATTGTTCTGCTGTTAAAATACAGTAATAAGTTTGCAATTTCTGTCACACAAAAACTTTGCTTCTGTACATTTTAGTGTATAGTGAGCCACTTGATTTCTGCTTCATCTTTTTGCCAGAAGCTACCCCCACAGAGTGATCCTCGACATAGTTCATATTAACATGGCTTTCCCTTGTGGCCTGGGTGTCAGCCTAATTCATAGCTACAGACAGGAGCCACAAAACGAAATAGTTATCACACACTCCCTGTATTTTTTGATATCTTTTTCTCAGTGGAATTGAGTTGGACGTGAGGGTAACTCCTTCAGCCCTCTGATTCTTGTGGGTCATTGAATAGTTCTTGTCTACTGTATTGACTTTTCCTGTTTGCACCACAGCCCTCACATAGTTGAAAGGAAAAAAAAACTTTTGTAGAGAATTGAGCAGAAGCCATACTGCTTCAGTAGTATTATTTCAATCATTCTCTGTTTATAAACATACCTGTATATAGCCTGAATAGGTTTACTGACCTTAGACAGTTCCTGACCTTTCTCCTCTCAGCTTAAAGGAGTATGCAGGTCCAGGGATGAGCTTTTAAGAAAATGTCAAGAGGATCAACCAGGTGAAAACTTGTCACTCCTCACACACACATCCAAAGAACAGCCTCTTGCACAGCCCATGGGGGGACCTTGATCTCTGTAGTTTGAAGCTAAAAAGTAGATCCCGCCGTTCTGAGGGTCAGAGTGATTCCTGATAGATAAGGAACCTCTTTCAACTCTCTTTCATCTTCATCACTGTGCTGTACTGTCAATGGTGAGGGTTGATTCGCACGAACATCCTGTCTCCTGGGCAGACTGGGCCAAGAGACATCCATGCTTGGGATTTGTTTTGACATACTGCCAAATTCCTGCCGGCCATCAAGGTGAAAATTCCCAAGAATTCTGAGAACGGAAGATTGACCATGATAGCCATAAATGTGTTGCCACAGCTATGAAGCAAATCATGCTTTGGCTAGTCTTGAATTTTGACTGTTATCAGAGGTAGGAGAGCAGAAGATTTTATTTGTGTCTTGTGCCACACATTTGGGTAATGTCACATAGGATGACACAACATCACTATATCAGGTGTCAAAATATGTTTTCCAACAATTTACTGAATAGCATGTTGAAAAGAACTAAACACGTTGTGTATATTTAAGCGATAGAGCCTTAGTAAATGCATAAAACAACCTGGAGTTGATTGGAGATGATCATTGTTTTCAAAGTCAATTTCAGTTAAGATGAAAAACAAAATCATTTCCATTATGTGCAATACTAATTTTTAGTTTAATTCAAGTGTGTTAATTAGTTGGTATCTGAGGGGAGTGGAGGAGGAAGAAAGGTCCATCATTCTACACACAGCAGCATAATCACATTAAAATGCTTTGAAAAGACCCTTGTTAAGTCCTAGAAATTACCTTGAGTTCAGAAAAATTTGAGACTCATAAATATCATGAATAAACTTAGACAAAACAGATGAAGACTTAAAGCATTGTGGCTCATTTTTTTCTATTAAAGAAAATTACATTCTGATCTTCCAGTGGGTTGGCTTTTTTCAATCAGCCACACAGCCATGATGAAGCTGTCTCATTATTGTTTAACAGTAGCAGTATATTAATATAATCATAACTATAAAGCATACAAGTATACATTTTGTGAGGCTTTGAATCAAGTACGAAAAAAGTCACTTAAACATTAGGTTAAGTCAAGTGCTTGGACCCTTAACCCTATCACAAAAAGTTTTGCAAAAACCAAAGTAGGCAGGCTTGTTAATGATGATGTGAGAGAGAACCTGTTGATGTGACTTCATCCTGAAACAGAGGGGCAGCAATCAATTGGAACATTCTTTACCGTATCTAAGAGTGATCTCTACTGGGGAGGCTTAGCAATGTGATACCCTGGTAACTGGACCATACTCTTTGTTCCCACTTTGGGGTGGGAACCAACACTCCAGTCCCTAGTCTGCCAACCAACAGGTGCTATCCCCGTCCTTAGTGTGACACCGATGAGGCAACCAAGACAGGACATTGATAGAGTGGTTAGCAAGTTGCAATTTACAAGTTGCTTAATGAATCTAAGACTTATAAATATGGAGCTGCAACATTCAGATAAATATTCTAATCATATGAACATTTTGCAATTTTACTATAACAATTTTTTTTGCAATAGATGTTTAATTGTGTGGATCCTATATTCTTTATCTAATATTCCCTTGCTTTTAAATAGTATGTCCTCTGTATATACTCCTACTCTGGACATGCATGTTTGTCCTATTCAAAATAATTCAAAAAACCTTCACAGGACACAAAAATATAGTGTTAGCAAAAGACAGATTTACATACTTTGAGCTGTCTCACCTTTCCCCCTCCTGCTCACAGGGCAAATTGCTGTACTGTCATTGATTAGGGCAAAGTAAAGGAGAGCCTGGAAATGATGATGGGCTTTTGTTCTCATCAGCATTACCACGCCTGTTTAATTTTTCGTTAAAGCATTGGTATCCATCAGCAGCCTCTCATAAGAACTGTAAGAAAGCTAATAGCAGGCGGCAGTAGATGTGAAACGGGCTTTGGACAAGGAGGCCATTGGAAGGATAATACAGCCTCTCAGGCTCTCTTATAGTACGGGCCCCCTTTGTTCCCAGAGCTGACATGCTACATCACTGGGACTCCTGAAAAATTTCAGATTCAGATTGTCTAAAAGCTGCTGACTTATGTGACAAAGGAGTTTGGATATTAAAGTTTCCTTTGTCCTACTACAAAATGACTATTTTGTCCTGCCCAGTGATCTGTCTGTCATTCTCACAAAATCATGCACCGAAAACTAATTGAAATCTGCAGAGAGGGAAGGAAACGTTACACAACCTCGTTACAGGCATAATGGATAAGACCAGCAAATATGTAATCATTAGTCAACTGTACTGACTAATTGACCTGGACTTTTGAGATGAGATAAGATGGGTATGATAAGAGTCTGATATAGTTGAATGATTTTTTAAAGCCTAAACTCTCGCCACACTTCAACTGTAGTTTAACATCACATTTACTATAGGTTTCACATAGCCAAATTTATGTACAAACATGGAAGCTTTCCTCATTACCAAGCAACGTTCAGTAATACGACAGTCTATCCACCCATCCATTAATGTCATTAATCAATTCTATATCTGATGTCATATAATTGTGGCAGCACAGCAAGTCCAGATGTGATTCATATATAATTGCTCCGCTCCAGCAAGTTCTGGTACTAGTCTGTGTATCCGGTGTCAAGCTGGACCTGCCCAGAAGGCCTCCTGATCAGATGCTTCATCCAGCTCAACTGAATCCTTTCAATGTGAAGGAGCGGTGGTTCTCCTCCAAAGCTTCCTATGGATTTCCACGTTTGCCATCCTAGCCAAGGCTCAGTACAGTCACCCTGAATAGAGGCAAGTTTTGGCTGTTTATTGGTTCCATGGAGCTGTTTCAGGCTTTGTCCGGCTAAGTTAAACTTCCCAAAATCTGTCTCCAGAATGGAGCGTCACTTTTTCTTCTCTGGGCAAGGTGCTCAAGCTCTTTCACAGAAAACCATCCATTATTGGCCAATGACACCCTGCATTATAGCAACCTTACATCATAATCGGGATCATCCCAACAGAGCTTTGTCCTTAATAGAAATGTCCTTAATAGAACATACAGCACAATGACGCTGCGTGAACTATTAAAAGCTATTATGTCTTTTGAATGAAATCAACGCAAGAGTCAACATACGGTGCTATACCATGAAATAATGTAGGAGTTAATGGTTTAAATAATGCCCAGCACTCAGGTGAGTTCTATGGAAGGTTTTCAAATTCCTAAATAAGAGCAAAAGTTTAAACTCCCATACGTAAATGTAATACGCGTACATATATTAAATGTCCATATATGAAAAATATGAAACCTATCAGAAATTAGAACCATGTCACATATTGTATTATATGTCTATCCCATATACTGTATGAATGTATAATGCATATATTTTCAAATATATGTAAGGTATAACTTTAAAATTTTGGGGTTTTATTTTTTTCAATCTTTTATGCATTTGTGTTTCCAACATACTTGGATTTGAACTTAGATCTTGTGGGTGTGAGGAAATTGCATATACCACTGCTCCACCACACAGCTGTCTCCATTGAACACTGTATATCAATTTAAATGTTTATATCAATTTCAATGATGTGATATTAATATATCGCCTTATATGTAACATATATGGCAATATGACTCTTGTTATCGGGACATATACTGTACGTCAGATATTACATTTCTATATTGTCAACTATTTTCTGGATCTATAATACAATAGGCTACACCTCATCACTTTTTTTCTGTGTTGTGATTTGATTTTTAATGTGGCATTATGTTGTGAAACTTTAATACTTTAATAAATAGAAGTCTGACATGACTCCGTCTTAGGCATGGCATAAGACCTGTAATGGAGGTCTTCCATCCATCCATCCATCCATCCATCCATCCATCAATTTTCTACCGTTTATCCTGTTAGGGGTCGCATAAATGTTTATATCATTAAGTATCATTTGGTGAATAATGTCATTTTAATACAAATTGAGATATTTTTGTTATAAGAGCTCCACATTAAACAACAAAAAAAGAAAACCTGTCATAAATGTGTCAGATTTTCTTGACAAATTTAAAGAAATAACTTGTAAATGTGTTTATGACATTTACATGTGGTGCATATACAGTATGTCATGTATTCTGCCCAACTACAACAGAAACTAAAAAGCACTCAGAGTACAAACCTCCACCAGAGAAAGTAAATTCCTACAAAATATGCTCCCCATCAAGTAGATTTTGCGAAATCTTGCAACACACCAAACAATCAAAAAAATAAGAAGACAAAAAAACAAAAAGAAGCAAAAAAATGTATTGGGTTAATTTAACAGCAGTAATATTACCAAGGGATTTTACAGTTAAGTTGAGTTTCCTGATTGACATAGTTTCACTTGTTGCTAACATAAACTAAACTCTAGATCCTCTAATTGTATCAGTTGTTGGTAGTTAATTTACCTTACTATCGTGGGTTGTATTTAATCACGAGGTATTTGATTCAACATACAGTATTAAGGTGTTTCTTATAAAAACAAGGAATCAGTGCGGCTGAATGGGCATGAACTAATAAATAATATCCAATAGAGACATAAAAAATAAACTATAAGGATCCAATACATTCCATATCGGGATTTGTAGACTTATCTGGCTGTATCTTCAAAATGTACATGGTTTCACATTTATGGGAGTGTTGCTAGGAAGAGGCCTCTGTTTCTAAATCAAATCAAATCATTTTTTTTGTTCCAGCTGAGACGCAACCTTTCAGGTTCAAAATTAGGTTCCAGACCCGGCACACAGCCTTGCTAGTCTGAAAGGCCTATTAGTGGGCAGATCAAAACTGTTAGGTAATAAGCAATGCACCACTTTGAGAACTGGGCTTGCATTTTGTCCTTGGCATCATGATAAGTAAATTCTTGAACATGATTTCAAGGCATCAGTTTCAGAAGTCAAAGCCTGTCCAACAATGGGTTTTGCAACATTAACCCAATAACCCAAAGCATTGCAATAAATGTGTTTGGATTAACGAAGCTCTGCCCAAAACCTCAATCCATTTGAAATTCTGTGCCAGGATATGAAATTGGAAGTTCATCAATTCAACCTCATGTAACTGCTGCATTTGGCAAAGAGATCCCTGAAGTAGATGTAAAGGACTGATCGCTACATATATCATCATTCAAGTCATTGCTGTGAAAGGGCAATTTATTAACTGAAGGGGTTACGTAATTTTGAGTTCATGAGCTTTTATTAAATCAACCACCTTCTTAAAGTAAACTTCAACTTCAGTGTCAAGTATCAAAGCAGCTGTCCGTCGCATCTTGATCTACTTTCAAGGACATCTCTGTATATGTTTTTTTTTATGTTTGGAAATGTTGTGTTTTCCCAGAAAGGCTTAACTGGAAGATACAGACTTCTTGTTCACTGAATGACATCGTTCTTTTCAGAGGCTGAATATTTCATGTGGTAATTAAAATTTGTAGGTCATGTCTCCTATGACACCTAGTTCTCTTGATATAAGGGAAAAGCAGTGGTGCCACTCTTTAAAGCACCTCCTTCCCCCAGCTGAGATTTAAAAGATGAAGGCTGACATTTTCTCCCGATTTGTAAATTGATGCAATTGATCTGCCTAACAAGAACAAAGTTAAGTTTCCAAATACCGCATGATATGAAAAGATTAAGCCTTTAAAAGGCTTTCTAAAGGCAACCTTTTTTACAAACCGAAAGTGAGGGCATTGAACTTTGAATTAGAATTTCTAATAGACTATTGACCAGAATGTATTAAATGTTTCTACACAGCTATATAGATCCTTAGGGGGGATTTTTCTCGATCCAGGATACATGACCCCAAAATCCCTCAGAGTGAGATACTCAAACATTCACCAGTCACTTGATGTTTGCGGTTTTTGAGTTGAGCATATGTTTTCTCTCTAAGTCCTCATGTTTCTTATTGCAGTTGGTAGTTGTTTACTTTAAACAGCATTACATTTGCCCACCTTTGTAATCTGTGGTAATTTTAGGAAAGACTTTTGATCCATGAAGCCCTTTATTTGTGGTCAGGATTTTTAAACTATGTCAGCTTAATTCATTGCATTTCTTGGTTAAGCTTTGATGTTGCTCCAAGACTTTTGTTAGTCTTAATTTCTGAGGTCTTTGTATCCAGGCACATGAGCTGTTTCTGATTTTCTGTAATTGATCTGAGGGCCTAAATCTGATTTAATTGCCTCTAATGCCACCTTACCTGTTGTCAAAATATTTTTCTCTTCATATTATTCAGCTAGCTACTCCTTAGAACAGCATGGTTAAGGAGCAATACATCTGTTTTTCATTGACTCTGCATCCCACTCCGCCATGCCTCAGTTTTTCCATCCCACCTCCATAATTTTCTCTGTCATTGTTTTTCTCATTCTGTCTCATCCTCTCATTCTTCTGTTGCACACACATTGTAGCTGCAGGTGATTATAAGCTTTGCGAAATCTGCATCAGGATACAATTTTTCAGGGCCTAACAGCCCATTGTGTTTTGAGGAGGTTAACATTCTGCTTGTGTTAAAGTGCATTCAAACTCTAATTAAAACAACATTACATTCCCCATCTGCCAATCTCCCACAATCTTCTTTAATTGCTGTAATTAAACTATATTTACATGTGCAAAATACTTGTAATTTAGAAAATTGCACTCTACACTCTGCACATTTAATCAGTGGCACTGCAGTGGAATGGAGTGATTTCTGTGTTTTGAGTTCAGCGCGACCTGGATCTGACAGGACAAGTGGACCTTTGCCTGAGGCCTTGCAGAGGTTAGCAAAACAAGCCATCAGAAGTATTGTCATTGGGGTTTGCAGCTTGTGTGGCTAATTACAAGCCTGTGCTCCACTCTGAGGCCAGGCAAGCCTAGGTACTGTATCTGTAACTGTATCTGTTACTGTGTGCAAACAAGCTTCTGTTGCCTGGTGCACTGCACTCATAGCTTACTGCTGCTTGCTTCATGATTTAATTCACCATCCCCTTCATTTATTTGAAATGGTAAGGTGAATTTTATGAGGTGTATTTGCCGCCCAAACAGAAAGATTTGAGATGAGGCAGTTTAATACCCAATCTGCAGTTGGCTCAGCAACTGCTGCTGTAATGAGAACGTCAAGGACTGGCTCTAACAGAAGAGAACCGCATGCTTGCGTTCAGATTAATGGTATTAGATAGGAATTAGTCCAGAAGAGGGAATTTTTCAAGCTGTGATGTTATGTTACCGGCACTAAGAAGATAGCTTAATGAAATTGCACCATATTAATGACACTATATTTCATCAACTTCCTTGTATTTTTTCAGTTATTACCACTGACACTGAGGCCATGAGCGATTACTCAGACAAGTTGATGTTCATCCTCTCTGTTTGCAGTAGGTCATATAGTAAATACGGTCATTAGAACAATCTCAGTTAATATTCACAATGCTCTCAGTCATTGTGGCATTACGTATATCTGGAATGGGTCCCTGAGTTTCTATCTTGACTGTTAGTGAGCATTTAGCCTTAGCCTGTCTCCTGGCTTAATTACATTCCTGTGAGCTTGGATAAGAAATAACCCTATCAAACCAGATGGAATCAGACTTAACAGCTCAGCAGTTTCAAGTCAGGGGTCCTGCCCCGGGCAACCTCCCTTTGCACCTTGAATTGTCAGGTGGAGGCAGAGCTGGCAGGAAGAACTGCTGTTGAGGTAATTGGTGTGCTTTTGCACAAGTTTCCTTGTCCTGCTTCAGCTCTTTATTAACTTCATTCCAGCAGTGTGCACATAATTAAGACATACCACAGAGTAAGGGAATGTTTTGCAAAAATGAACTATCTATACCCAAACACAGCACTTAGATCCAGTGCTTTCTTTATTTCAAGGACAACTCCTCTCTGGATAGTTGTTTGAGTAGATGTTTCCCTTGTTTTTCTGACTGAATTGCTCACCGTATTACTGAGAGTGTGTGACTGTGACACAAATGATGGTTTCATCTATTTGATTTGAATATGAAAGACATCTGTGTTCTTCTGAGTTAGCAAAGATGCTTTAAAGGAGGGTAGAAATAGCCAGCAGGTACTGCCGTGCAAATTATGTTATAGGATGGATACAGCCCCAAATCCTCATTAGCTGACGCGCAGTTCTTTTTAATTAGTTTCCATTCACTGTAATTAACATGGATGAGGCTAATCATCTGATGAGGAAGCAATCTAACGCTTGGGATACAATGTCCTTGGCCTTACTTTCATGTCAGGTTCATAGACATTTTTTCTTCAGGTGCTTTTCCTGTTTTATAATTTTTTTGTTAGTAAGAGGCAGAGATTGTCATGTTATATTTTTTTAAGTGATGTTTTAATGTTTCAGCAATGACATTTCCAAGTCTTCACAATGAATTAGAAGGAAATGTGGATATTGCATTGTCAGTGGTGTGATGTTTACTGCTGTTGTCCCAGGTCAAAACAGTGCAGCCGGACCACAATTAGAACAAAAAGTAGTGATTGAGGATCGCATTGTTGACATCTTTTGTAGCAGAATGATTGATACTCTTTCTTTCTTTCAAGCTCTCCTCTCACTTTCGTTTCTTCTGCCAATCATTCTTTCTCTTTGAGTGATTACTGAGCCGAGTTCTGTGTGTACACACTGTTCATGTGACGTTGTTATTTATACAAACTCCAGACAAGAGCTGGATCATACAGCTGATAGAGATTGTTATGCTGGGTGTGGTTACACAGGATATGAGCTTTTTATTTGATTTTCTGCTTTGTGGATTTTAATCTGCTGCTTTCTGTGTCTTTATTGATACCAAATCCCATAAGTGATCTCCTCAGATCTTAAATGTGTATCCACTCACCACAAAATGTCCTTGCACCCAATCTTTGGCCGGACACTAAAGGCCGTGAGCACTGGCTAGGCCACAATTGTAAAGTCTGATTTTCTCAGAGTGCCAGGGGCACGTTCCCACTCATTCAGCCCATCTTAGCTACAGATCTTTCTCTGATCTAAATCAGAGGTTTTTCAATCTCCTCCACACAATCTTATTATCATAGAGTGATTATTTAAAGCTGAAAAGATCTGACTTGGCCCACAATAAATAAGATGTGTATATACAAAACATTGTCACATACTGTATGTCTGCTGTTAAGCATTTTTCTCTCATTGTTCCATTTCTCTGTCTCTTATTGTTTCTTTCCTACATTTCTCCTACTTTCCCACAGGCTGGTCCTTTTTTTGTGAAAAGGAGTGTTTGGCATGAACTTTTGCCATATGCTTTTAGACTTGCCAAAAAATATTCAGAGCTGCTCTTTTCTTGTGCCAAGTATTTGGCCATCTGCTTAAGTCTTTAACCAGCAGCATCCAGGGACTTCATCAAGCTTGAACTGTGAAGTCAATTGGTTTTCTTCAGCTCCCAAATCAAGCTAGGCACTGCTGTGTAGATTTACCACATTGGCAACTTTAAGCAGTCACGCATTTATTTTTTTATGCAGTACACCGTCACATTTATGGGATTTGCACTAAATAACAGCCAGATTTTCCAAAAGCTGTTTTTATATGGTTAAAATTAAATTATAGTTTAATCAGATAAATTTTCTCTTTTAAATCCTTCTAAATCACTTCTAAAGCACTTTTTGTGTTTCTCACTTTGATACTACCTTTAGAGTTTAAACAGGCCATACTGCCACTTGGAGACTGAAGGTGTTAAAGTAGGAAGAGTGTGCTGCTCATCAAAGTGGCAGGAGAAGAAGAGATAGCTATTTATGGGAGTGGGGTTCATTATGCAGCGCACAGGACACCATTATTAGCCCCATTACACACTGACAGCCGCACATTTATTCTCTTATACCTGCTTTTTAAAGCCACCCATAAATAATGAGGGCTGCAGCTAGCTGTGTCTTGGAAGAAAGAGAAAGGTCATTATAGACTAGGCCTCTATTTGTCAAAATTATTTCATAATCTCAGGTCACAAGGAAGGTTTTTGCTTTAGTTAATTGCAGATTGGGCCGCTGAATGTAAATTTCTGTTAACAATCAATTTGTTACTCTGCAGATTCCGGCCCTGTCTGCTCCTTGTTTTGACCGTCAATGAGACGTGCAGACAAGCAGAGATACACTACAATTATCTACACAGTGAATGTGGGAAATTTTGTTGCATCTGATGAAAATTCATATGAGATGAAATACATAAAAATGTGCAGATAGTAAGTAAGAACATTTCATATATTTTATAATCATAGACTATTTCAAAAAGGATTTTACATTGACAATCATTATACAGAAGCTACATCAGTGTGGATTTTCTGCCACTTTATTGTGATGTAGAGGTCACAGAACCATCCTGGTTAGCTGTGCTCTGACTGGTAATCGGTGGTACTGTGCAGTATAACTGTCAGAAACCTGGGTGACCAGGAGCTGTCCTTTAACTCATATGTAAAACAGATTTCAAGGACGGCCTTCTTCCACCTCCGTAACATTTCTAAAATCCGGCACATCCTGTCTCAACAAAATGCAGCAAAACTAGTTCAAGCATTTGTTACTTCCAGCCTGGATTACTGTAATTCTTTATTTTCAGGTTGCCCTAATAAGATTTTAAAAACTCTTCAGTTAATCCAAAATGCAGCAGCGCGTGTACTGACTAGAACCAATATCAGAGACCATATTTCCCCTGTACTGGCTTCTCTGCACTGGCTCCCAGTTGAATTCAGAATAGAATTTAAAATCCTTGTCCTCACCTACAAAGCTATTCATGGTCAGGCACCATCTTATCTTAAAGAGCTCATAGTACCCTATCACCAATCCAGAACCTTACGCTCCCAGGATGCAGGGTTACTGGTGATCCCAAGAATCTCCAAAAGTAGAATTGGAGGCAGAGCTTTCAGCTATCAAGCTCCTCTCCTGTGGAACTATCTTCCAGTCTTGGTACGGGAGGCAGACGCACTCTCTGATTTTAAGAGTAGGCTTAAAACCTTCCTTTTTGATAAAGCTTATAGTTAGGGCTGGCCTATCTAGCCACATCATCCTGCAGGTCTTTCTAGCTTGTGATGGGAGCTGCTGCTGTGATCCTGCCTGATGCCTCCTGGCCACATTAGGACAGGAGATCCTGTGACTTGGATCCTGTGACTTGGATCCCAGGCTGAATTTCCAAGGGCAAATCGGGATCCACAGATTACAAAGGCTTCAGGACCAATAGACTACACCGCTTCTGGATCAATACACTTCACATATCCCTGGATTTATAGATTTATAGATTCTACATAGTCTTGGACTCAGTGACTACATCAGCAACACTCAGATCTTGCTACATGGACTATAATGACTCCTGGATCAACAGAGTAAACATGCGTCTGGATTTATAGATTCCACAGACTCTGGGACTCATGGATTTCTTATACATTCTAAGTAAACTGTTATTATCATGTTGTTGTGTTCTGTACAAGTGACATCTATTGCATGTCTCTCCATCCTAGGAAGAAGGATCCCTCCTCTGTGGTTCTTCCTGAGGTTTCTTATTTTCCCTGTTTAGGGTTTTTTTTTTTTGTTTTTGTTTTTTTTAAGGATGTCACATCTGTACAGTTTGTCAAAGCCCAGTGAAAAATGTGTAAATTGTGATTTTGGGCTATAAAAATAAAATTTGCTTTGATTTGATTTGATATAATTACACTGGCTTTTATCAGAATGACCTCCCTGACAATCTTACTTAGTGGAAGGAGACATCTGAGAGCTTCCACACTTCCTATCTGCCCTTGTTTTATTGAAAAGGCACCACCTGAATGGATAATAGAGCCCCTGTTCTCCCTACAGACGTATAATGGAGGATGGAGTGGTCCTCTTTGGCAGACTACTGCCTCTTCCCTGCACAAGAGAAAACAATACCAGGTCTATCAGCTGATATATGACACTAATACACAAGCTGACCGGGGCTCTAAACAGAAAACAGGAATTGTTCCAACTTTTGGCTTGCTGTAGGTTCCATGACTCACAGGTACCACACTGTCTGGCCCCTGCTCTAATTGCTTTACATCTGTACAAAGGTTTCTTGTAATCGGGCCTTCTGCTTCCATTTGTCTTCCTTTCATTCTCCTAGTGAACTCCTTAATTGGTCTTAGTGGGGCTTTTTTTTTCCAGTTAGTTTGGACTGAGCTAGTAAAAGGCTTTACCTCCGAGGGAAATGGGTTTTACATGCTGGTAGTGGTTGGGGAGACTGCAGAAGAGAGGAAGTCAATACTTCTTTTGCGTTTAACACTTTAATTAATGGTCTTCTGACATACAGTTTTTTGATCTCCCATTGCTTCATATGGCAGGGTTGAGCTCTTGGGATCCACACAAGAATAAAGTCTTGTACAGCTTTGTGAGAAAACATCCCATGCAGCATCAGGAGGCCTTGATGTGGTCGTTTTTTTGTTGTGTATTTTTTTCTGCTTGTAATTGAGAGGTCTTGTATTTAGTTGTCACCTGTAGTCTTAATACATTTAAAAGTGGTGAAATTATAGGCCCTATTGGATTGTGTTAACACCAGCATTGTATTGATGAGCCTGCACTCATTATATAGTCATTATTACCTCTACCAAGGAACCAATGATGTAATGTTTTCAAGCCATTTGTTCTTTTAACATATTACTTAAGGAACAAAGGATGGAATTAGATGAAGAGAGAGGTTGGAAATGGTCAAACAATACATCACAATTTGGGGATCTGGATCAGAGTACTGCACAGGTCCAGTTTTGCTAACCTGTACCCACCCAAATCCAAGTTCAGCACCAGAACTGATCCTTTACCAATAATTATCTCATAATCAAACCCATGCCCACCTGGACCCGTTAATTTAAGTCATCACACAAAACTCCAGAACGTCCAACTTGGCCTTTAATGGTGTATTTTTCACAATGTGGTTCTTAACTGGCTGTTTTTGCTATTAAAGCCTCCTGACTCGGCTTGATAAAGGATTTAGATGGCAAAATACTGCACAATGTATATACGTATACAGCATATATGTATAACTAGTCATTAAAGCAGCTTGTTGCACCAACTCTGACTTTGCATAGTTCTAAAAATGAATTGAAATTAGTTGAAAGCAAGCCACAATGATTTGGTTGGTGTAATTCTGTGCATTTTTTTTAAAGAATTATGAATATGTCTAGGACAAGTCTGTTAGTTATTAAGCTCCAACAGTATGAAGCTACATTGGGGCCAAAAATGTCATTAATTTGAAAAAATAAATTGTGATTGAAAAACTAACATTTTAAACTGCACATTATTTTTTTTTTAACTTCAAAAAAGACAAAATGTATTCAAACTAAAAATACCTCTACAGTTTTTTTTTAAGTTTAAATAAAATTTGGATTTATATTTGACATTTTGAATAGAGTGTTCATTTTCAATTTTCGCTTTTTTAAAATATATTTTCATTTTGGTGTCTTTTGCAATTTCAGATTTTATGTTTTCACATTCAAATCTTATTTTTTCGTCTCAAATCTCTTTTTGGGCTGTAGTTTCCTTTCTCCCTTTCAGATCAGTTTCCTTCAGGTTCAGACTTTTGGAAATTGTCTGGCCCTTGTCTTCAGTAGTACTTGTTGTCAAAGCACCTATGTTTTGTAGAGGAGCTCTTTGCTTCAAGGAGCTTCAAAATCCTAATTTAAGGACCGTTTACTTGTAGTTAAGCTCTGTTGTAAGCCAAGAATCCCACATGTGACCTATCTGACTAGACCCTCTTTACGCTTGTCTTTGCCCAAAGATAACAATTCATCTACATCGCTCCTCAAACCACATTTCTTCACCTTTATTTTAAGATAACATGACATGTTCCTGGCTTTCTCTTAAATTATTACCTATATTTTCACAAAAAACAACATTTTGTGGCATCACATCTTCCCCTCTGACATGAATTAAATAATAAATTGATTTTTCTTCAACTAATTTCATCATTGGACTGCACAGAATCTCTATTTTTCAATCCGCTGCTGTAATGTGAC